>CABHPR010123987.1:5840-19065 GCA_902168415.1 Peromyscus melanophrys | reverse complement strand
GCCCATTTCTTAATTGGACTGTTGGGAATTTTGGTGTTTAATTTCTTGAGTTCCCTATATATTCTGGATATCAGTCCTCTGTCACATGTGGGGTTGGTGAAGATTGGAAGAGATATCTTGATAGAGGGAGTCATTATGGGGTTAGAGAGAAACCTGATGCTAAGGAAATTCCCAGGAATCCACAAGGAGGAGCCCAGCTAAGACTCTTGGCAATAGTGGAGAGGGTGTCTGAACTGGCCTTCTCCTGTAATCAGATTGGTGACTATTCGTATTCTAAAGAGAGGAGTTAATTACAGACAAGGTTGAGACCAAGTAAGAGCCAAGGAATTCATCTTTTTTTTTTTTTTGCCATACATTCTGTTCAGTGTTTGAGCTAAGAACTAAAATTCATCAGTCCAATGAATAACATTTAATATCTAATGCTTGAATTTAATAAATTAGCCAATGTCATTTAATGGAGAGTATACATAATAAGTGATGCTGAAGTAAGACAACAGGTCCACTTCCCCTGGACAGGGATTATATTGAAAAGTGTCATGGAAAATCAACATTCAATTGCAAATTTCCTTATTAATGAAGAGACATTATGTAGACAAAAGAGATGAATGAGAAATATTCATTGACAAAACCAAGGAATTTCTCAAAACCTCAGACAACACTAAACAAGGAAATTCTGCTTTCTTCTACTTACTCCTTCCCTTCTTTGTCTTTTTCCTCTAGTTCTTTCTTCTTCAGATTCCTTGGGCAGTTAAGAAAAAGAGAACAGAAAATGGACATTATAAATGTTTGCACCAAAGTCTGTGTCTCCCAAATGTCCTGGGGTTTGGCAAAGCCCTGGAAAGGGCTTGTGGTTTTCTGCTGTCGTTACTACAAACACTAGCAGAGAGTGTGTACTAACTCCTCCTTGAGCTGTGACTTTGGAATTCACCTTCTGACAGCATTTCACAAGCATCTTGTTATTAGCTAATTGGAGTATCTTATTCAAGAAAGAGGGCTTCTTGATGAGAGAACTTCAGGAAACACCATAGAAAATGAAATTGCTGTGTTTTTTTATGGTTTGCTTAACAGTTCGTTCTTCTTGTGAGCAAGTGTGAATAACTATACACCTATAATTCACCATTGAGAATTGTCACAATATTAAATGAAAATGCACAGATTTTGTGCACTTGAATCAGAGTTTGAATTCATCAAGACCCTGGGCAGATTTCCTAACCGTTCTCATTCTTTGGTTTTGTTGTTTTATTGGGGTTTCTTTTTGTACAAAACTAGAGTGAAGGTAGATACATAGCATCACCATATACGAGTATGGTAGGATGCACAAAGTGCTTGGCACTTGCCCAGGGCAGCCTGCAGTAAATGATGGTGATGGCCATGTTAGAAGGGTAGCCTTTGCAATCTTTGCAATTTATGGTGTCTGGTACAGAGGCAGCCTGCAATGAATGGTGACAATGATCTTGGTAGAAGATGACCTTTGAAATGTTAGTACCCAGGGACATGAAGCAGTGCCACATCATCACATTGGTGCTCGGTGACCTTGGCAAAAGTAATTGTCAAAGATGGCGTAATATCCTCTAAGCAAATTTATCTCCCTAGGGTTTTGTGAACTTTTGCCCACTTTAGGTTGCAGACATGAGCTAAATCACTTTGTGATAAAATGTTCAAAACCAAATAGCCCTTCAACACAATAATTTAGAGATAGCAAGCATTTGTGTGTGAGGGGGGGGGATGTTGACTAAACTTAAGAAAGTGTACATGTGTACACACACATGTATATGTACATGTATGTGTTGAATTTCAAACTAATTTTTTTGCTAAGAACACAGCAATGGAAGCCAAACTTGATCATCTGGATTCCATTATGGTACATTTTACTTGTATCTGTGTGTTCTGTAGTATACACTCTTTTCATTGTGTATACGTATGAATTTCACTAAAGTTTTACATTTTAAATAATAGCAGCAACACAAAATTCTCTCTTAAAATTACATTGAATCCATATTTATTGATTGATTGATTTTGGTGTGTGGGCTAGTGTGATGGCTGATCTTTATTGTCAACTTGAGTATATCTGGAATGCACTGGGACCCAAGCTGCAGGGCATGCCTGTGAAGGATTTTCTTAATAAGACTATTTGAAGAGTGGAGACTAACTCTAATTTGGTTCCTATCTTCTGGTGGTAGCTCAGGTAAAATAATATGGAAGAAGGAAACCAGTTTTGCCTGCTTCTCCTCACTCTTGTTGGCAAGTTCATCTATCTTATTGCAGCAGTTAGAATTAAATCCGACTTCTTCAGAATTCCATTATAGTCTAAAGACCAGCAGCTATCCAGCAATCCTCTAGGACTTTGACAGCAGATTTGGATTACTGGAACATTCATCCTCAAAGACTAAATGACTACCAGACTCTTGGCCTTTTCATCTTGAGACAGGCATTGCTAGACTACCAGCCTGTATGTAAGTGAGTCTAATAAATTCTCTTTATATATATTCAGTTCTGTTCCTCTAGAGAACCCTGACTAATGTAGATTGTAGTTCCAGAAGTGGGATCCTAGAGAAACAGAATTTTAAGGAGGAATTTTGTAAGTATCTATAAAAGGCTTTCCAATTCACCAAAACCTACAGTTACTGAAGCCTCTTATAGTAGCACAAAGAACAATAGAAGTTTTTGGTGTGAAATATTTTTAATAAATAAATAAATGCATTTTTTTTGGTTTTTTTTTTTCGAGACAGGGTTTCTCTGTGTAGCTTTGAGCCTTTTCCTGGAACTCACTTGGTAGCCCAGGCTGGCCTTGAACTCACGGAGATCCGCCTGGCTCTGCCTCCCGAGTGCTGGGATTAAAGGCGTGTGCCACCACCGCCCGGCTAAATAAATGCATTTTATAATCCTGACCCACCTATTGTGAGGAGCAAGGATTTTAATGTCATAAATAAACATAAAAGTTTTGAAAATTTGTGGAAAAATAGGGAACATAACTATGCTGGTTGGTTGCTTCTAGCATCTTTGGCTAAACAGTCAAAGGAAAAGAATGAGATCCAGAGTTACATAAGCAGACTAAAAATTTCTAATTGTGCCCTAGAAGAGAATCTTCTCTCTAGCAGCCCTAGAGCTCAACTTAAGGACAATCAAACTCAAGCCCTTATGGTTGAATTACTATAAAAATTCAAATTCCAACCTCAAAGAGTGTCAGCAGTCAAAGTAAGGGCACTGACTGGCAAGGGATGGGATCCTGTAACTTAGGATAGAGATATGTGGGAGGCAACTAAAGAGGCTAAGACTTTGAACCCTCAGATTCTAAAGGGTTTTTAATCATATGAGGAAGTAGTTTCTCCACCCTTATCAGAAGATGCACCCCCATGCCCACCCTCTGCAGCACAGCCCTCTCTACCCCTGCCATATTATTTATTGGCACTACTATATTCAGTTCATGCATTACAGCCTTCTGCACACTGCAGCTATTCTTATGCCTACAGATGCAAGGGTATTGATCCCCCGTCATGTGGCAGCGGGGGATGGTATGCTCAGAGGTCAGAAGAGGATATTAGGTGGCCTTCCCCTTCACTCTCTACCCTCCTTTGAGACAAATCTCTGCCTGACCTGGTAGCCAGCAAAAATCAGCAATCCTTTGGCCCACCATCCACAAGCCTATTATTACAAGTGCATGTGGCTACACCTGGATTTTCTCATGGGTGCTAGGATCTGAGCACTGAATGAACCTTTTCTGCAGCCCCAAATTAAGTTTTAAGCTATTCAAACAAGTATTCACTGTTATTCACTGATTCTTTTTACCCAAATAATTTATTGATTGATCTGGGATATCTATTTATCTCTGTGTACTTAACTCTTGCCCATCCTCATATCTGATTCCTAGAAATTCATAAGAACCTTTCCATCCAGGGACAATTTTATTCTCTCTTATAACAAATGTCATACAGCCTGAGTGACCCATATTCTCTACTGCCGTGGGCAGTAGCTTTACACACTGCATGCTTCCCAGCTATCCAAAAGACCACAGATTGCTTGGAGAGATTTTCTCATTTTCTTTTATTTCCCACAGTACAAATGTCTCACGCTTGCTTTCAATGTTTATGTACTTCTGTGGCTACCCAGAGATTGGACAGTTTCATATGGAGAAGTTAAAACAAACCTCCTATTATTTCTGCCACTCTGGAGGTAAATAAGGGAGGTAGGGGAGAATCCTCTACAGCACCAGCCCAGCTGGCTAGTGTACCTCAGAGAAAAGAGGGTAGAACAAGAAACCCACAGTGAGAAGTGACTCCCAAACTGCTATACAGCACTGTCACCTTGCGGTCTGATCTCTAAGCTCAACAAGGGTAAGATGGCTTCTTACGAGTGATGACAAGCAGCAGTGTGTGCCCTGAACTGTCACCACCTTTGTGGGTAACAATGGGCACCATTTTCTGTCTCTTCCTAAACGGGAATGTGAGATCACAGGAGAAAGCAGGGCCTTGAATGGGTGACTGTCAATCAATTGGACCATGAAACACAAAATGACAAATATGAATTGAATTGAGACAGAAAACCCTGGTGGAAGGGTAAGTCCAAGAATCCTGTGTTTCAACATTTCAAACTAGATGTAATCAAAACAATTAATCAGTTAAATTTACTCCTCAGCCAGGCTGGCTTAGAGCAACCATCTAAAATACAAAAGAAATGACATTTGCCTACCAGAAAATGAAATGCATGGGATGCATGTCCCTGAAGAAGAATGTGACACCAATACCCCTAAAAACCTTCCATTTCATAAGCCTCCGTGAGTGAGGCCAGGACAGCTGCTCAGTGACTGTTAGCACATCCCTTCGGAGACCCCTGGGGAGTAGAGAGAGACCCTCAAAAATCCGAACCAACTTGATGACCCCCCTGAACATAAAAGTATGTTTAAAAAGAACACATCTCCAATGAGCATTAAAAAGAAATTGATGCTGATTCGTACTTTTAATAATAAGGCCAAAATAAACAGAATAACTGGAAGGCAGTAGCACGGGATATCAAAGGATGATAAACTTAAGGAGTTCAAAGGAAGCACACCCTTCCGATACTAATGTAAAATCTGTTCAAACACAAAGGAGCTGACGTACTGTAGATAGTCAGCTTTGTTCTTTCATAACTTATGTTATTCATTATGATCGAATAATGCCAAGCTATACTGAGAAATATTATTTGTTTGGCAAGGGAGTGGATGATTGAATGTACATTTATTGGGCACCTGTTTTGTCTTTTTCCAATCCCTGTACTAGGCCTTTTCTCAGTCATTACCTCATTTATTTCTCACAACAATCCTGTCAGTTAGGAGTTATTGTCTTAATCAGAAGAGTAAGAAGACACACTTGTAAACCTCAGCGAAGGAGTTCACCGACACAGCTAGATAAGGGGCAAGCCCAGCTTTCCAACCCAGAGCTTTTAGTTCCAAGCTGCCTATGTTGTCCCATTGGAGGAAAAAAACCACTGCTTCTCTTTTTTTAAAATAAATCACCATTGTCAGGAAAATTGTGCTGTGTGGACCGCTGGTCCTAATGCTTGTCCAAGGAAGTTCTGAATCTACCTTGAGACCTTCAGAATCAGTCACCAAGATGGAACCAGTTTAACGACAGTTGGGGCACTTACTCCATCCATTATGCCCAACAAAATGGAGAAAGCCTTCTGCTTGACTCATTTACTTAACTGCTGCTTGGAGAGGGGAGGGGACAAAGGGAAAAGAGGCCATGTCAGTAGTGCCTGACAGAGTAACTAAGTTATAGCACTTCCCAGAAAGTATCTTTCTTCAGAGTTTGTTTTCACAGGCTCTGGAGCGGGTGACTCAGACATTTCTTTGTTGCTCAACTCTCTAATTAGAGTCTAAAGACATCACCTTCAGAAAGGGAGGGATGGTGGCCTTGATTTGGTCCAAATCCTCACTCCAATCATTCCCTGGATGAACTCCTGGAAACGATGTGTGTCTGTTACTGCGAGCCGATGAAAGGAGAAAGTTTACCCCCTGTAACAGCCAGCTTCCCTAGAAGCAACCCCAGTCTCACCCCTACCCACCGCCCCACCCCGGTCCAGCTCCTGGAAATCTTTCAGAGGCTTCTAACCCTTCGAGACAGACATTTAATCAAACACCTACTTACTCTGTGACCCCCTTGGAGTACCAGTCAAGTGCTGGTGGCTTGTAAGATACACGGTTTTATCACCACTTTCCTAAGGTGAGGAGAACCATAACCAGGGAGTTGGGGGAGGGGCCAGGAAGGGATAGAGCAAAGAAAGCTTTTCCAACTAGGCTAGGGGGAGCATGGAGCCAGGCGATTTCTTCCTCAGTCTAAAAATACTGCAGAGAAAATGATGAATGAAGACAGGCACTATTTGTTTTATGTGCCTTGGGAAGACACCGCCCCAAAGATTTGCTCCCCAGGAGCTTCACAGAAAGCATTCCCCTGTTCCCAGGGTGTTGGTGACTCCCAACACCGAAGGGCATAGCTAAGAGATTGCACTGAGTGCGGCTGAGCAGTTGGAGTTGTGCTCATTCTGATAGTCGCTGGAGGGATGGACTTAAGGGCGTGCAGACCTCAGCATCACCAAGGCGTTTTCAACAGAGGAGAATTCCTGATTACGCAGGAATGTGACAAGGTTTGTTTTACGTGGTTATCAAAATCTCTGCACATTTTAAGAGATGGAACACTGGACAAGTTGCACACGAGAAGAGTGCCGGGTGATGCACAGACCAAGAGTTAGCAGGTGAGATTGAGTAACCACTGCTTAGGGTAAAAAAATGAGATGCTTCAAGAAAATGCTTAATTAAAAAAAAATGATGTATGTAGGCACCCACACCCAAATCTACCCAGATGATTTTTTTCTTCTTCTTTTGGCTTCCAGGGTTTAAGCCATGTTTAACTGAAATTCCTTTATTTTATTTGTCTGTCTGTTTTAATCAGATAGATCACATGAGAGTACAAATATATAGCTTCCCTACAAAATTTAAAAGGTTTGGCACCAGGGGGAGGCCCACATTTCAACATGATATCAGCAAACAATTGATGCTTCTTTTTAATTTTTTAAAATTATTTTTATTCTATTGTGTGTTTGTGTATGATATGTTTATACAAGGATGATGCATGTGCATTCATGGGGATGTGAGTGTGCACATGCCAAGGCCTGTGTGTGGACAGCCTTGGTGTCCTCTTCCCTTCACCTTGTTTGGACAGAGTCTCTGTTTTTTACTGCTGTATAGTCCAGGCTAGCTGACCAAGTGAGCTTTGCCTGCTTCTCTTCCAGTCTCTACCTCCCATCTTACCATAGGAATGCTGGGATTACAGGTACCTACTTTTGCATGTGTTCAGGGGATTCAAAGGCCAGTCCTCATTTCTGCCCAGCAAATGCTTTACCCACCTACCCAGGACCATTTGTATTATTTTAACTGACAAATAATGACTGTACGAATCACATACTTATGAGATGCCTTGGGATGGTCTGACACATGTTCATAATTATGGATGAATAAGCAAAGCCAATCAACAAGTTTACCATACTATAATTGTTTCAGGTTTGACAACCTGAGAAGAAGTTTGTTTGGAATGACAATGTGTTTTTTTTTTTTTTTTAAAAAAAAAAAAAAAAAAAAAGGAAAGAAATATGTACATTTGTCCCAGAGTTTAAAAATGGGCAGCTAGTGAAAGAAATTATATTCCTTCTTATTCTTTTAATATAAAAAAGATAGATCCCATGCTGTATATTTTCATAAATAACGAAGTCATAACTAAGTCGATTGTCAAACATTGTCAAATGACCTTTCCAATAAAAGCTCTCTGGTCAGGAGTTTTAGTACCTCCTCAGCAGCCAATTCCAGTAGGTGGTTCATGCCTCCTCCACCTATGTGGCCTGCATCAGCATCTGTGGATTTCTAGACCCCTGTTCAGCTGGACATGGAAGAGCCCCATGGGGGTGTCTCATCCAAATGTTTACATGGACTCCTAGATCATCCTTCCATATCTTCTATGCCAACATCCCCCATCTCAACAAGTAACAGCACCATCTTTCAAAATCTGTTGAAGACTGCTAAGTCCATGGGGAGAATCCTCCCCACGTCTCTACCACATCCATTCAATGCTCAAGTTTGTTCTTGGTCTGCAGAGACATTTCTTAACTTCTCTCCCTCTATCTTTCTATGTCCTCCAGTCTGTATTTAGGAGGCAATGTGATGTCTGTAAACCATCAGGCCAGCTCTACATACAGCACATCATAGCTTCCTGTGCTTCTGATGCATCTAAAATACAGCCTGCAAGGACTTACATTCAGCCATCGTGTCGTAAGTCACCACGTGCCAGCCATGGTGGTACTGCTCCTTCTCACTGTACTACCTTCTTCTCTCCTCTCCTTTCCTGAAGTGGCTTTTGTCTTCTGCCTCTTCCCTACTTTGTGCTCACACTCTCACTAACATCCCATCAGGGCTTATTTGAAGGTCCCTCCTTGAGTGAAGCTTTCCCTACCTCATAAATATGAACTTCATAGCACCTCAAATTTTCATCAGAACATAATCATCCACTAATGAGAAATCTGTCTTTCCCTTAAGTGTAGGACCCCAAAGAGCAGGGAACACTTGTTCTAATCATTCTCCCATTTGCCTGAAACTTGGCTGGTACTCACATATTAGATGGATGGTTGGATGGACAGATTAATGAATATTTTTGTCTGTTCTGTCTAAACCCCAAGTAGAGAAAATTCAAAGCAGGCTGCTTTCTCCAAAACAACTATAGGGACATTTGAGGTAAATTGTAATTCCTGACATTAAACCTTAGTGACTTGAAATTCCATTGATATGATTAACTAATAAGATGATTATAACCATAAAAGGGCTCTTTGTAATGAAAACAGGTATGTTTATACCTGACAAAATCATTGTGGGTAAGTTATATTTGTTGTTAATGTCTCTGTTTTTAGGGTTGGGTGTACTGGAGCTCAAACCTAGAGCCTTGTGAAGGCTAGGCAGGTACTCTAACATAGCTGAAACCCTGCTCCTACAATCCCACTTCAGTTATTTATTTTGAGAAAAGGACTCATGTGGCTCACCTTGGCCTCATTGTATAACTGAGTATGGACCTTCGACTTCTGATCTTCCTGCGTCCATCTCCTGAGTGCCAGGGATACAGGAGTGGGCCATCATCCTTGCCTTATAGAGTGCTGAGATTGAATCAGGGCCTGGCATATGCTCGGCAAACACTCTCCTGGCTGAGCTCTATCTCCAACCCTGTTCACAAAATTTTTGGCATTTATATCTTTGTAAACCTGTTTATTTTGGGCTCAGAAACATCAGGTTTCAGTTTTACTCTGATTATTGACATGTCATATGGGTATATCATATGTTGGTTGTGTCAGAAAAGAGCAGAATAATTCCAATAAATTTTGCTCAACATTACAAGTTATTTATATATCAAGTCAAGTCTAAAGGTCTGACTAACAAAACATTAGCTTTCCATGTTTTTAATCAGTTTATGTCTGCCTTGTGGGATGCTGTCATTGCCCACAGGTCAGTTGCTTTACTTAGTAGTTTATCTGATTGTTCAATGATCTACCCAATCTTGGTCACAGCCACATTGGTTGAGTGGGCCGGGTGGTGTTCCGTATTTCGTACATATAATTGATCAGTTATACGTATGCATGACAGGTGATGCTGTTCCCATCACAAGAGGAAACTAAGGTACAGGACAATAGGCATCTTGGCCAAAGTCACACATTTAGGAAGTCATGAAACTCGTCTCTTTACCCACAGTGCCTTCCTTACTCAACCTCTGAACTATCACAATAACTAATAAAATGAATAAATCCCTTTTCTTTTTTATTCACCATGGAATTACCACATTTTCCCTTTGATTTTTCAGAAATATATTTGTAAAGTCTGTAATAGAATATTTTATCATTTCAGTTTAATAAAATGTTTTATATCATATAATTTTTCTTTGCTATCTTGACTCTGTGTTGCAGACACATGTTTTAATTGGTCACCAACTCATTATTACCTGGTCACTCATTCTAGTTCCCTAGCAACTACAAGATGGAGACTCTGAACATCTTCATTCTGCCTTCTTTTCTGACTCTAAGACTAGAGGAGTCCTGAGGGCCACACTAAAGTCCATAGCACCTTCATCTCCAGATGAGCCAAAGTTTTCTTTGTTGAGATTTCCTCAGAAACCATATGACACTAAATTTCAGGCGTGTAGTCACATCAGAACCCCCAGTGACCTTGTCACTCACCTAACTCTTGTCACCCTAATCTGTACAACCTACAGACAGACTTTTTCCCTGAGTCATTTTGTGGTAGCTTAAAACCTGAAAGGAAATAAAAGGACAAAATGTACTTGAAGCAACATTTGCTTCATATTTAACTCCAGAGTACTGGATTCCCAAGGACTGTGCTAACCCATGGGAGGTCAAGCCTCATGTGAAAGGAAGAGATGATAACTGACCTTCCTGGAGAGAAATCTCCTGCTTTTCATCCCAGCAGACAAGTTGAGTCAGAGTCCTGAGAGCTGACAGCTTCCTCTGCAGATGCATTCCAGCCTGCTCCAAACAGATTCAACATTCATGAAACCAAAGAACCAGCAGAGGCCTCTGGGACTGCCTAGTCCAGTGGTTCCCACATGTTCCACCAGCCAAGATTCGTTTATCTCCTCCCCCTCATCTCGGCCATAAGCCATGAGTTGGGAATTTTTTTTCAACTGAATTGAATGTGTTAAATATAATGCACTATATTTGCCAATGTTTTTCATCAAAGATAAATACAAATAACTGTATGCAGTCTGAGCTTCCTCCAGGGCCTTCATCCCTCAAGAAATCGAAAATAATTTTTAATTCTAAGAAAGGAAACTTGGAATTATTCATTACAATGTTATAAAAAGGTTTGGAATTGCTCTTAGAACCTCATTATAATCTAGTAAGTCTATGTGTCTAGATATTTGAAATAGTGATATATATCTATAATATTATAGATACTTATGTATGTATATGTATATATATAAAATCTTAAACCTTACTGAGGTCCATAGAAACATAGTGATCTACCCAAGATTATACTGCAAGGTAGACTAGAAACAGCATGGACAATTGACTCCAATTCTAGAAAACTCAGTGAGAATATTTGCTCAAAGTTGAGATCAACTGTTCAGCCAAGACTTGATAACAGCATCAGTTCACTAGAAAGTGAGAGCAAGCATCGAAAACAAATCTGCAGGAGTTAAGGAGTGAGATTTAGCACGTATCCTATGACACTGTAGAGAGGAATGAAAGCCCAGAGGTATGAGAAAAGCCTGGACTTGGCTATGAACTTTCCTGGAGAGTGTGTCGGATTGGAATTCAGCTGACAGAGAATAATGAAGAGGTGAGAAATATTCAGGGTGAGTGTTCATGTCTTTACAGAGGAGGAGGAAACCTAAGGAAAACAAATTATATCAGTTAAGGCTAACAGGATAGAGATAAGAGAAGCAAAAGAGCCAGAGAGATAAGGTAAGCCCATGGGGTTAAAGAGTATTAGGAGGGCAAATCTATCAGAGGGGGGAGGGTGATGAGCAAGAGATCAGAGCTTCTAACAAAGGAGGTGGGCACACAAGTAATGGCAGTTCTGAAATTCGTTGGGTTAAAGACTCATTTCTTTAAGTCAGGCTTCTTAGGGGATAAAATCTAAAAAGGTAAGAAAGAAATAAATAGGATGAATCTGCAAGAACAGAAGGGTTTAGGAAAAATGCTACCGACAAGAGACAGAAAAGGCATTTTTCCATGTGAGTGAGTAAACATTAAACCCATTCATCCCTTCTCCTCCTAGCAGCAGGGACCAGAAGAGAAAACACACCAATGAAGACACACACATTTGCATGTTTCTATCAAGTTCTAGATTCATTTTCTCTATCAGGAGGCACAGATTTAATTATAAACTAAGTACATGCTTCTAAAAATATTTTGGTTCAGTCCTTTGGGTTTTTTTTGCTAAGTAAATTGTGCTTTCCATTTTAGAGATAAAGTAGTGGGGTCAACAGAAACAGAAAATGCTAGAACTGAGAGAGAGAGACCTCAAAGTTCTGCACTGATATCCAGAGCTTTCTGAAGACTATCCACATGGCAACATATATACCCTACTTCTTCACAGATGAAGAAATGAAGGAGAGTAAACAGAAGTTCAAGTTTGTATGTTTTTTTTATTTTATTATATAAAAATGCTAGGAAAATAAACAGGCATAATCTGTCACTACCCTGTATTTCAGACTCAAAGTACTAAGCATAAAGTGACCACCCTTGACTTCTCAGAAATAAAAACTAAAGCCTTTTTGTGGAAACTTGTGTCAAAAGAAATGTGACTTTTGTGTCCTGAATTGTCCAAGCAGAGTGTTCCTTTTGCTCTATAAGAAGGAAGAAACATTACTGTCATCCACCACAGAACAGAAAGTTTGCGATGGGATTCTCTGCTACTGTCACACCTATGTGGTCACCTTGAAGAGCGTAGCACCCCACTGATTATTCCATTGTCCACCTACTAGACATTCCCTTCCTCAGCACTGAGAAGCATGAAATCACATCCCTTAGAATGATAAAGAAAGCATAAAAATAGATGTGCAATAAAAAAAGAAATACACCCTGTCCACCTTTCCAGTTGCAAAGAAAAGAAAATACTTACAAGTTCTTTAGTAATAAGGGTCCCCACCCATTGATAAGTTTCCAAGCTCATTTGTCCAACACAGGCAAATGTTCAATTACTCATACATGTTTCTTCACATTACCTAAGTAATTTGTTCTGAAGCATCCAATCTCAGGGGTAAGAAAGAGGGCACACTCTAGAGATGAATGGGGCCTGGATCAAAGCCAGATCTGTCATTTGCTCAATGAAGTCTTTTTTCAAACCCAATGTCCTCTTAATACAATGTAAATATTAATGCTTATTATAAGAATCAACTGACATAACACATAAAATCATTAGTTAATATGTAGAGACCTTTAATATGTTTGTCAGGAGGGAAATGTTTAATATACACTAAAATTATTATTATCATGACTATTAATATTATTGTTGATTTAATTGTCAGTCCACATAAATCCACAAATGATAAAAATAATCAGCACAAGCCTGTAGCCCTGGCACTGACGTGGCAGAGTCAAGAAGGCTGGCTACCAATCAGAGATTCCATACTGAGATTTTCTCAAAAAAAACTCAGTAGTATAGGGAAAATTTTAAGATGCAGGGATAAACAAGGAC
>CABHPR010123986.1:0-48902 GCA_902168415.1 Peromyscus melanophrys | reverse complement strand
GTTGAGGCAGCTATCAATGCTGAGTATCATTCATATGAAATTGGGCTTCAATTGCCAAACAGAAAGTGAACCATTACAGGATATCCCTTTGGGAGTGAGAGTTTAAGCTTTCCCTCACCCCATCTCTTTCTTTCTGGCTGCTAAGAAAAAGTACTGGTCAAAGAAATGAGGGAAAGGCAAGGGGGAGGAGAAGGGCAGAGAGGAGAGGAGATAAAACAGTTCAAGGTTGTATTTTCCTGACTTCGTTCCTGCAATGTCGGTCTCACCCTTTATGACAAGGTCTGGGGAAGATGTGGTTTATGATGTGCTTCAAGTGTGATAAAGATGCTGAGAGGTGAGCCCGGGAAGGGTTAGGTGTCCTTGAGGACCGGATGGGCTTGAGTACTCTGTGAGGATGGATGTTATTAAATTGAATTATTATTATTAGCACTTGGACAATGTGGAGAGGAAAAGGAGGAGAAAGGGAAGAGGGCTAAATTAGAACCTCATCTGGATCACATTGTGAGAGGATTCTGTGCAGCGCAGCTGACCTGTAAATATGGCAGGGACTCCAATGGGAGAGGCTGGCTGTACAGAAAGGGCTTACTAATTTAGCAAAGGCTGGTTTTATACCAGAAGTCTGTTCCAAAGACACAGAATTCCATCGGACTCTTTTCAATGGTTGCATTGAGAGATGAAAAAGCAATTAAATAAAAGTTATAATTTCTACTCTTTGAGTTATCTTTGTACCAGCCAATACGGATTCCTCTCCTCAGTTGTCTCTATGGTCGTCCATGTTATTCCATTTTCCAAGGACCTTCATGCTTTTCTGATCTAACTCACATTATCCCTATCTTTCACAGGCCGGTTTTGAAATTGCAGTCATCATTTTTATTGGCAGCAGTTAACATTTATGAAGCATTTACCATGTGCCAGGCACTGTGCTGAGCACTTAGCATTTACTGTCTCATTTTATCTTCCCATGAGCACTGTGAGGAGGAATTCATTGACCCTATTTCACATTTGAGGATCTTCTCTTAGCAAAGTACATAGTGTGACTCCAGGGCTCCCAGGTGTTAGACGTGGGACTTCATCCTCTTTCCTTGTGGTCACAAAGCTTGTGAACCTCAATTCTACAGGTTTTCAGGAAACATAAATAAATAACTGATTCATTAATCCCATTAACTGCCTTTCATTTTTACTGATTCATATAGGAGAGAAAAGTAAATACGTACAAGAATGTGCGGATAGGGTGTTAGAAATACCCAAGTTCTGCAGGGAAAATAGGACTCAGGACCTGAATGGCATTGTTATTTCTTCTCCAGGGGGCACCAAAATGCGGGCAACCAGTGGGGTTTGGATGAGTTCCAGAAGAGAAAGACAAAGGGAGAGCTGGAGGTCACTTACCTCCAGCTGAATTTCTCATCTAAGGACTAAGGAGGTCACTTACCTCCAGATGAATTTCTCATCTAAGAACTATACTGCAGCTGATTTTGAAGAACAAAAAATACAATAATTATTTGAACTACCACTTGGAAAGTTCTTGAGTCCAAAAAGTAAGTTACATACTATAGATGATGGAATGATGAGTAGTTACCTGTCCCCAAAGTCAGACAACCTAGTAATATTATAGTTCATTTTGGATAGGGTACCCACTGGTGTTTGTATTTCAGCTGATGTGCTATTTGACTCATGAATTACAGTGATTTTGGAAAGATTATCTCTTTGGAATACTTTTCTTTCTAGAATATTCTCCTCCTACCTAGTTTGTTTTTTCTTCTCCTCTTCCTCTTCCTTCTTTTCATCTCTCATTTATCCTCAACAGTTCTCAAACCATTTCCGCCCTTTGGATCTATCTCTACTATGAATTTATTCCCATGATCAATAACCTACTAACAGTATTCAAAATGAGCCTTATCTGCCTTCCTGATTCTCATAGTGTCCAGGTTCAAGTTATTTTGTAAAAGATTCAGAGACAGGTTTCTTAAAAGAGAAGTGGTCAGGTTCTGCCACTCCTAATTTAGAGCACCCAGTGTGTTCCACCATGCACCAGCAACACTTACCACCTTGACCCTGGCCTTGAAGTTCCATGATGACCCTCACATCGGACACTCTTATTTATACCACCAGGACCTGACCCTGGCCTACAGCACTCCAGTCTCTGAACCTTCCTCCCCATCCTGTTGGGACTCAGTTACATGAATCACTTCTAGCTGCTTTGCATAATCTATGTTCATCCCTGCCCTAAGTGTTTCTTTAGTCTATCTGTTCTCTCCAGAATGTTCCCTTTGACCTTCTCAGGACTTTCTATAGCTTGTTCCATTGGGTTTTCAGTGTCACCAAGATAATGGGAAGCTGTTTCCTAGTCACCAAGATGGTGTCCCCCAACCTTCTGAACAGCATTTCTCTTCACTTGCACTTTTCATATCCCTTTCATATCCCTTTCTGAATAGAGCACAGACATATTGAAAGACAACTTCTTTGTTCTTATCGTCTTTGTGACTATATAATGCCTAGAATGCAGTAGATACTCAAAGACATTGTGGAATAAAAAATGGCAAATGATCAACAAAAAAAGAAAGCATGATTTCTCTCATAGGTACCTTTTTTTTTTTTAAATCAAAGACTACATAAGGAACTTTACAGAAAGTGCAAATTCAATGTTGAAGTTGTCAGTGGGATTTTTGAAGCAACATGGATGAATGTAGATGGCCCCCAGAAGTTATGCCTTACAAAACTGTTCAAGTGAAACACACAAAGAAATGACTCTATAATTGTAGGAACTGTTACAGTCTTGAACAGAGATCCTCAGATGTATCTGGAATGTTACAGTAGGAAACACATTGGTGATTAAATGTAAACAAACAAAATTATATCACCATAAGATGGCACTATTCAGAAAACAACTAAAAAAAATATGGTGATAGTTTTTCTAACATAGATCACAAAAATGGTTCCAAAAGGGAGGCAGACAGAAGATTCTTTAAATAGTTTCACTTTTCTCAACAAAAAGATTCTGCAGTCTTGGTAATTATTATTGAGGGACCGAAATCTGACACATGACACTCTCTCATTTGAAATTAAAGTGAAACCAACCATGCCATGCTATCTGTAACTTTAATAAAGATGAAAGGCCCAAATGGTCCAGTCCTAACATACCTTTTCATTTGAGAAAATTTAGTTGAAATCTTGATAAAATTGCCTAAGAACTGTCCCCCAAATAATAAAATGACAATGTTCAGTTGATTTGATCAACACACATGATGTACATATATGGAAATTTCAAACATAAAGTGAAAAAAATTAACACATTTTATTCTGTATCCTTGTGGTGGGAGAGATAAAACACAATAAGACACTGTGACTAAGACAACTTATAAAAGAAAGCATTTAATATGAGTCTTACGGTTTCAGATGATTGGAGTCCATGTACATTATTGTGGTAAGCATGGCAGCAGAGAAGCAGATATGGAGCTGGAGCAGTTGCTGAGGGCTTATATCTTGATGCATAAGAAGGAGGCAAAAAGAGTTAACTGGGAATGACACAGCCTTTTGAAACCTGAAAGTGACACATCTCCTCCAATAAGGCCACACCTCTGAATCCTTCCCAAATAGTTCTGTGGATCAAGTATTTAAATTTATGAACCTATGGGGGCCATTCTCATTCAAACTACCACTGTATGTTTCACTATAACCTCAAAAATTGATTATTCATATATCTAACATTAATCAACTTCTCTGTTATTACTCTACACATGTGAGCAATTCAATATCCACCCACATAGTCTCATTTTCATTCCTTCATTTCTCTAGTTCTTTATTTTATCCAATATAAGGTAAACAGATGCAAGATCTGAGTTCTCTTTCCTATGAGTATGACCACAAACACTCTGTTGTCATCACCAAGAAACTGCAACCAAAATGCTAATCACTTCCATTGCCTCTTGCCTGTTTTAGTATCATTTCTCCTCCAGACTGTTATAACTGTGTCTATGGATTTTTTTTACATCTCTCTCTCTCCCTACAGCATCCAATGCAATAGTTTATACATTCACAAACTCTGATTTTTTTAAACCTTAAAAAAAATCTGATTACCTTCATACCCTCTCAGAAACCATGACACCTTTCTTGTTTGAGCCTTGTATCCTACTCTGCAACTTTTCTAGTTTATGTTTCCCAAAGATTCATGGGTAAAAGCTTGATCCCTATTGGGTGTTGATAGAAGAGTTAAGATATGGGACAGAAAAGGAAGAAGTTAGGCTATTGAGAGAGTGACATTAAAAGAGACCTGGGACCTCTACTCTTTCCTGCTTGTGCTTCCTTTCTTATGTAATATAAGCAGCTTTAGTTCATCCTTTTCTCCCTGCTTTGGTATTGTAGTGGGTAGTCATTCCAGCTTTGATCTGGAAGTTCCAACCCCCATTGAGGCTTCGGTAACTGTCACGCCTACAAGGCGGGGCCAAGAGAGGACCCGAAGACCCAAGATCCGGATGCACTGCTTCTCTTGTTTCCTGGACCCTGGACACTAGAGGTAGACCGAGGACAGTTCTCCAGAGAACACCGCCGGACTGCGCTGTGTCTTTCCCAGAACCTGCAACCTACCTATCCCTTCATTTGTAAGTTATGCCACTAAATAAATCTCCCTTTTAACTATATGGAGTGGCCTTAATAATTTCACCAATATGGTATTCTGCCTCAACAAAGACCAATCTCAACAAGATCAACTAAACACAGACAGAAAACTTCTGAAACTGTAAGTCAAATGAATCTTTTTCCTCTTAAAAATTAATGTTGTCAGGTATTTTGTCATAGCAAAAAAGGTGAATAATACAGCAACTCTTTCTTAATCCACATGTTGTGAGTTTTCTGTCAATTCTGGAATATTCTATATTTGCTCATACTTCAGCATCTTCTTTCATGGCTGCTCTTTGTCTCTTGAAATGTTCTACCTACTCTTCTTCAAGTCAGATATATCAATCTTTCAGTTGGATTAATAACTCTCATAATTTAGACACTACTATCAAATGTAGCCAAAGCATTCACTTTCCTCAAAAATGTTAAGATAAATATAATAGATTCTTTTCAAGCAATGTCTAATTTCTATTGATGCTAAACAAAGATGTTTTCATTGTGACTCTTTGAAGGTATTTATTTAAAACACACAAATCACTTTTTGAATAATTAAACACAATGTAAACACAAACACATAAGCATATCTACTATCTGTAGCATGAGTCTTAAAAATTCTTATTAATAAAATCAAACCTGAGCCAGGTATTGGGGCGAACACTGGAAGGTCAGAGAGACAGAACAAACCACAGCTAACCTCACCTGGCCAACTTCTCGGTTGGTCTTGTTTCCTCAGACTGGAGGCCTCTGAGTCCTCATCCAGAATGGGTCTCAGCTGAACTGTGCTCCAAAGCCTGAACACTTAACTAGCCTAATGCTTCTCCAGGCCAAATTCCTAACCAGGCCAAAATGCTTCTAGTTTCTGGTCCTCACACCTTATATACCTTTCTGCTTTCTACCACCACTCCCTGGGATTAAAGGCTCGCTTTCTGGGATTAAAGGCGTGTGTCACCGTGCCTGGCCGTTTCCAATGTGGCCTTGAACTCACAGAGATCCAGAGGGATTTCTGTCTCTGGAATGCTAGGATTAAAGGCGTATGCTACCACTGCCTATCCTCATGTTTAATATTGTGGCTGTTCCGTCTCTGACCCCAGATAAGTTTATTAAGGTACACAATATTTTGGGGAACACAATACCACCACAACTATCTACTAGATGTCTAGATCTGCAAAAGGGGAGAATATGGATAGAAACCTTTAGAATCTATTTTCAAGTTCTACATGGGTCTAGTAGCAGATCCCAAGAAGGTGAGACTAATCAAAACTATCAGTGGAGTGATTAAAGTTTTGTGTTTGTTCTTTTGACTCTTTCCTCCTTTTGGATTAAAATTTTCTTCTTGCTACAGTACATCCTTTATATTTTATTTCAATATCGATCTCTGTATTGTAGAATATTCTAGTTAAAAGTACTTGTAAATGTTTATGCTGACATATGATATATTCTCTATTACACTGTGTATTTTTGAAGAGATTGAGTTATCACAAACCTTTCTGGAAAATCATTTTCTATTTTCCTCTGCATTCTTGTTGGTCCCAAAGTGCCTGATATCTAGTTTCACTGTCCTTCCTATTTAGCTCTGGTGTCCTTTCCTCTAGGAGTTTGGAAAGTTTGCTACTTAATCTGAATGCTTTAACATTTCACTGTAATGGGAAAATTCTCCTCATACTCAGAGCAAACTTTAATTTGTGATTTCTCCTTAACTGTAGAAAAGTGGGATCCATTGTATCACCCAAAATGTAACCTTTCTTCTATTTATTTCAATCTCGTGTTCTGTAATTCCAGACAAAGGTCAGCCAGTGTCTCTTGGTTCCAGTTTGTACATCTCTCACTAGATTCCTAGGGGTGACTACTTCAGGACCACATTTCTTAATCACCGGTATTTTCTTTGGCATTGTATAACTTACAATTTATCATAAAAATAGCATTTTATTCATTTTAGATATTTTTTAAAAGATATACATGCCAATAAGTATCCTTTGTTTTATCTTTAATTTGTTTTATAATGTCTCATATAGGTGTTTTATATGTAATTCTTTTTTCTTTTTGAAAATCATGATCACAGTTTCATATTTTATACTTTTTATAAAACATTACCTCATCTGCAGTTTGTTATGTTGATTTTTAGTTCCTTGACTATTTTAACATGATACTTACATATCATATACATATGTATAAACTTTTATTGTTTATTCTTTGACAATTTCATACATGCTTAATTTGCATTCTAATTATTATAATCCATGCCAAATTGCCACAACATACTTTTTACTTACCCCCTCCATGCTATTTTTTTTTTAAATTTAAGATTCCACTAGCTCCCTTATCTTCCTCAATCCAGGAGTTTTTATGGTTGCATTTAACATGATTTTAACCTTCATATAGTCAATGCACAGACTTAAAAAAAAACTTGCATTTTCTTGTCCTATGCTAAAGTCAAAGCCATGACCTCTGCATGCAAGGAAAGCCAACAGCAGGCTGTGTTGTCTTCTCAGGAACTGGCTTCAAGGTAACTTAGAAATAATTAATGTAATGTTTTCTGCTTCTTTCTAGAGCAAGGGAGGCCAGCACACAATATCCCAATGAGCATGGGCTGCCCTCACAAGCAGAATCAAATTTTAGTTTTACTTATATTTGCATATTATTTCAAATCTTCACCTCATAGAAGCAGTAATGTTTTAAATTCAGTTATCTTTAAAATATTTCATATATTTTACCAAAGCATATTCATGAAGAACAAAAGTTTATTCTCATTTCTATTAGAAAACCCCCATTTTGCACTGTCGCATTTAACATGTCAAACAAATAAATGAGAGTGATGATCTACGTTTCTCTGGGTATTTTAGAGAGACTTAAAGGAAGTGGCAGTATTTTCTTGGTGAGGACAGTTGATACAGATAACAGATGAAAAGGAATCCTTGTCACTGTTATCCTCTAATAGGCTCGTGGCAAACTACTGAAATAAAACAAAAACAATGCTATTAAAAAGATACTATTCGCCGGGCGTTGGTGGCGCACGCCTTTAATCCCAGCACTCGGGAGGCAGAGGCAGGCGGATCTCTGTGAGTTCCAGGCCAGCCTGGGCTACCAAGTGAGTTCCAGGAAAGGCACAAAGCTACACAGAGAAACCCTGTCTCGAAAAACCAAAAAAAAAAAAAAAAAAGATACTATTCTATGAAGAAAAGTTCTTAAAATTAGAATATTTGTTTTTAACTATAAGATAAATTTGGAAGACACAACAAAATCAAATATTACATAAAAGTATAGCTTAAAATTGTTGTGTCCATAGGGATGAACAATGTATGTAGGCACCAGATTAACTTCTCCATGTTCGATGAATTGTGTAGGCGTCATCTTCGACAATGGAGCCTTGCCCTCAGATGATGGAGAACAGCATGTAGTCTTGGCTATAGACTGGGTTTTTTGGGGGGGTTCCCATGAGACCCCTTTGCCTAACAATTTTTTTAGATGTAAACCAATCCTGGTACTGGAAGCTTCATTTGGTGACAAGAGATGGTCAGTTGGGACTCTGTCTCCCAAATTATTTGGTGATTCATTTACATAACCTTCATATATATATATATATATATATATATATATATGGAATCTTCTACTGTATTTGGTTTTCACACTACTCCTCAAATGGACTGTAACCTTTATTTTCTCTCCCATATTACCTCTCTCTGTTCCCTCTTCTCCCCAGTTGATCTGCTCATTCCAGTCTCCCACCAATTCATGACTGTCTATTCTATTTTCCATCTTAGAGAGACTTATCTGCCCCCCCCTCCACCATAAGTAGTCATTTACTCTGTACATGTCCTCTGTGGTTCTATAGATTTCAGCATGGTTATCATTGATGGAACAGCGAATAGCCACAGATAATTGAATATATACCATTTTTGTCTTTCTGCATCTGGTTTACTGCATTCAGGATGTTTTTTTTTTTCTAGTTCCATCAATTTACCTGTTTCATAGTTTCATGTTTTAAAAGCTGAATAGTACTCAATTATGCAAATGTACCACATTTTCTTTATCCATTCTTCTTTTGATAGGCATGAAGGTTGTTTCCAGTTTCTGGCTATCACAAAGAGATCAGCAATGAACATATTTAAGCAAGTGTCTCTCTGGTAGGATGAAGCATCCTTTGGGTATGTGCCCACAAGTTCTTTAGCTAGATCTTGAGGTAAATTGATTCCCTATTTCCCAAGGAACTGCAACAATGCTTTCCACAGTGTCTGTACGAGTTTGCAGTGCTCAAGCAATGGCTGAGTGTTCCCTTTGCTCCAAGTATTTGACAGCATGAGCTGTCACTTGTTTTATAGATCTCAGCCATTGCGTTGGGTGTAGGATGAAATCTCAAATCAGTTTTGATTTGCAATTCCTTGATGACTAGGATACTGAACATTTCTTTAAGTGTTTCTCAGTTATTTGAGTTTCCTCTTTTGAGAATTCTCTGTTTAGATCTCTACTGCATTTTAAAAGTGTGTTATTTGTTTTCTTAATATATCTATTTGATTTGATTTTTTTACATATTTCAGATAGTTGAATAGTTGACAAAAAAGCTTTTCCCATTCTCTAGGCTGCTGCTTTGTCCAAATAATACTGTCCTTTGCTGTATCGAAGACTTTCAGTTTCATGAGTCCCATTTATTAGTTGTTGATCTTAGTGCCTGAGCTAACAGTGTTCTGTTCTGAAAAGTCCTTTCCTGTACAAATAAGTTCAAGGCTACTTCCCACTTTCTCTTCAATAAGGTTCACTGTATCCTCTTTTATGTTAAGGTTTTTTATTCTATTTGAGTTGAGTTTTGTGCCAGGTGATATATATGGGTCTATTTGGAGTCTTATATATGCAACCGTCCAGTTTGACCAACACCATTTGTTATAGATACAGTCTTTTATCCAGTGTATACATCTAGTTATTTTGTCAAAATTCAGGTGTCAATTGTTATGCGGATTTATGTCTGTGTCTTCAATTACTCTGCATGCTGCCAAAGGAGAAATGTAAACACTAGCTCAACCACAAACCCTTTGACCTACTTTGGTGTAACATACCATGCCTGCAAAATATCCTAATGCCATAGTGGTACACATTTTGTGTGAGTAGCCTAATAATATGTGATTGACTGAAGGCCCATTCCACAAGATGGAACCTATACTTGAAAGTGCTTAGGTGACCCAGAACCTGAGACTAGATAGCTCAGGGAACTATATGATAAAACCAAATAATATTGTTCTGAAAAAAATTAGTAGCAATAAAATATCTACTAATTTCATTCTGCTATACTTAAAGATCAATTCCTTGCTCAGCCATCATCAGAGATGTTCCCTCCTGCAGCACATGGGGAAAAAATACAGAGACCCACAGCCAGACATTATGTGGAGAGTAGGAGACCCAAATGGGGTATCTCCACCAAATCCTTCTCCTCAAGGTTCAGGAAACTGTGGTTGAAAAAAAAAAAAGACAGAAAGAATATAAGAGCCAGAGAGGATGGAGGACCCTGAGAAAACAAGGCTCCCTAAATCAACATGATTGGTGCACATTTGAACTTTTAGAGATGGTAGTATGCACAGGGCCTGCACTGTTTGAGATCCTAGAACTGAAAGACGTGGACACATGGCTCCCATCCCTAACCCAGAAGCAATCTCCAATTGATAACCATTTGCAATTGAATATTTAGTTTTTTCCAAGGGGATTCACTGAGGAAACAAACTCCTCTTAAGGGTAAGCCTTATGCCCAGCGGTAAATTGCCCACATGAACAAACTCAATGACAACATTAGAGGCTCTAATCTCATATGTTGTATCAAGGCTTTTAATTTCTTGTTTTAATTTTATCTTATTTTTTGTTTTATTATATCTTATATGTTGTATCTTATTATATTTTATTTTAGTGTGTGTGTGTGTGTGTGTGTGTGTGTGTGTGTGTGTGTGTGTGTGTTTGGTGGGGGAGGATTGAGACAAGGTTTCTCTGTATAGCTTTGTGCCTTTCCTGGAACTCACTCTGTAGCCCAGGCTGGCCTTGAACTCACAAAGATCCACCTGCCTCTGCCTCCCGAGTGCTGAGATTAAAGGCGTGTGCCACCACCGCCCGGCCTTATTGTGATTTTTTTTTTACCCTAAAATTCCTTTGCATATATATCATGGCTTTCACTTTAATGTTTTCATGGGACTCTTCAGTGTGCAAAGGAGCATTTCTCTGTGTCTACATCTGTTTCTTGTACCCTTTCTTAGATTCTTTTCTTCTATTTGTTTGTTTTGTTCAATTCCAATGTGTTAGTTTTTGTACTATCTTATATTTTATTTTATTATATTTCATTATTAACACTTAGATGCCTGTTTGTTTTCTATTAAGAGACATTATGGGGTGAATCCAAATGGGAGAGCAGCTGGGGAAGATCTGGGAGGAACAGAGGAAGGGGAAACTATAATCAGGATGTATTAAGTGAGAAAAAAATATTTTCCATAAAGGGGAAAATATAAGTGCCATAAATTGTACATAACACTTCTGAATTATATACATAATGCTTTGGAACTTGCAGATCTCACATAGAGACTAGAGAACATACTAGAAATGGTACATTATACATAATGATACCATATTTTTTTAAAGTTTGTTTAAAGACATGGAAGTCTCTGTGAAAGACAGTTGTTCTGAGGTACTGTATAGTGGAAACTTATATGTACAACTTGAGGAAAACTGTCATCATGTTTCAGAATCAAGAAAGTTAATGAAACTATAAGTCACCAATGACAATTTAATTGTATAGATCCTATTTTCAAAACAGCAAAAATGAATGGCAAAATCGATGCCTTCAAAATTCTCAGTCAACATTACTTTCAACTAGAATAAGTAGCCAGACAAACTACCAGGTGAACAGGAGAACAAAGGAAGGCTAGGCCCTGCTCAGGTACATTATGTCTGTTCCAGGAATATATAGCCACTTAGACAGGAACAATTAGGATATAATATCTAGGAAAGAATAAAGCAGTGCTTGACCACATCTGAGAGTATCACTTACAGCATAGTAGAAATGCATTAGAGAGCAGATAGTCCCAATGCCAGCAAGAAGATACAAGGACAGTGTGGTGAAGTCACCACGAAATAAAGGAAAAATAAGAGTGGAGCTTAGAACACTTTTAAAAAAAGTGTATGATGGCAGTTTGTTAGATAGAGCAAAAAAGAGATGAAAAGTAGAATACTGCTATAAAGCCTTTTTACAAGTAAAAAGGAATGTAAGAATGTAGTGAGAAATATGTATGTAATTAGTATGTTAGTAAAGATTATTCTTCTCACTAATAAAATGACTCATTATTTTTCATATAAGACAAGACACAAATGGCTATAAGAATATTGCCTAAAGTCGACACAAGATACACAGTAGTCACATATGTGTAGCACCATGTGGTTATTGCTAGAAGAAACAGAAAAAATATTCAAAACTAACGTTGGTGTTTCGTAGCAAGGGACTTTCACAAGCACAACCTATTTTTTAAGTGTGTATGCACCTCTGAGATAAACCTTAGAAACCCATCGTTCCTCTTTCTGGAAGAACCCCATGGTCTAATTCACTTATTGCTCCTTGAAGTCAACAACAAAGCAGAGGGAGTGATGAACAGCTATCTTCTCGATCTTCCCCGAAATACTACAGAGCTGTTACTATTTTAGATGCACAGGAAGAACCCTCTGTTTGTACATGAATGCTTTCGGTCATCAGATTTGATTTTCTTGGTGACTAGATGAAAGAGTCAGTACTGGAGTTGCTTTGTTTATCACGGCAAATTATCTCACTCCATTGCACCCACTCTATGGTTAGATGAACACTCATGCTTTGAAATTCCCTTGTCCCAGTTGTCTTTCTCTGGTTTCTTGGGAAGCAACTGTATATTTATCACTGCATTCCAAGTGTCAATGCCTTGTCTAACATTCAAGGTAGGATCAATAGACCTTGACCCACGTGTGCTAATTAGTTTATGGGTTTACATCTTAGAGAATGGTCTTGTATAACTGTCAGTGTAGAAAAATTTAAGGATCCAAAGTCACAGTCCTGGCTCACTAACCCCCACCAGATATTTGTTCTTAGAAAAGTTTATTAAACTCTCTGAGTCTTTTTCCACACATCCAGTGCTGACCACACTATGATGGCGGCGATAAAATGGCAATATTGAATAGGAGACGTTACCACATGTATGTTATTAGAGATTATGTAGCCAGTTGATTATAAGGACATCTGGCTCCAAATCTAGTACAATATATTTCAATTTACAAACATGGCATTCAGAGTTAATAGAGATCCCAGCATGGGAACTTTCATAGAGT
Organism: Peromyscus melanophrys; assembly: GCA_902168415.1. Classification (NCBI taxonomy): domain Eukaryota; kingdom Metazoa; phylum Chordata; class Mammalia; order Rodentia; family Cricetidae; genus Peromyscus; species Peromyscus melanophrys. Next base: position 35,981 of record CABHPR010123986.1, on the reverse strand, counting down.
GAAAGGACAGGGGATAAGTAAGGCAAGCCTGAACACTGAAAGGAGTTTAAATGAAGTTACAGTGTGCAGAAATTAACATGGATTTCCTGCCTCTAGACCTGCATGTGCTGACTATACTCTGTGCTCTTCAGAGTTTATGGGCACAACATCAGAAAGAAAGCTGTATATAATGGAATCTAAACAGCGCTACTCACATACAGCTCCCGCTGCGGGTCAGCAAAGCTAATTCACAGGTCTCTCTATATGTGTGTAGCTGGCTTTCATCCCTCCTCTTCACCCTCTTCTCTCTGTGTCCTATAAACAAATTCAACCCTAAACAGTTTTTCCCAGTAAGTTTGCCATTGACCTCTCCTCACCATCGGGAAATAATTGAAAATACTGCTGAGCAGCGGTGGCACACGCCTTTAATCCCAGCACTCAGGAGGCAGAGCCAGGAGGATCTCAGTGTGTTCGAGGCCAGCCTGGTCTACAGAGCGAGATCCAGGACAGACACCAAAACTACACAGAGAAATCCTGTCTCAAAAAAAAAAAAAAAGAATTGAAAATTATTTAAATACTGGCAGAGGGATGGGATCTGGGCGGCAAACCAATATTCTCCATTAAAGTCCGAGATTTAAAGATCCATTTATCAAAACCTTTGGTGTGTGCCCAAGTCTTCCAGAATTAATGCATGCATGCATATGAAAATCAATGTTTCCTGCCCATATAAACACCGCAGCTCCAAATCAATCTCTCAAAGCTGAAGAGGGTTAAATATTTAAACAAGCTATGTATGGAAATACATTTTTAATGCCGTGAAGTCATTCTGATGAAAGATTACTCAGGAGCCTTCATTACTGAGTGTTGAGAGTAATGTGGTATTATGGGAACAGATGGCCCAGCTGTCTGTGGGCTCTGCCCCCCTCAGGGTAGATTCAAATACCTCTCCTAGAGTCAGCTGTTGGTAGCCAGTGGCTTGAATGGATGGCTGCCCACATGCCACACATCTCTACATGACAGCCACATTAGCTGGTATCTTGAGGAACACTTCCTTAAGGAGTCAAATGCTGCTCTGATTTGATTTGATTTCTTTGAAAGCACTCCATGCCTCCGCAGCTTGTTCCAAATGGAAGCTGTCATTCAGGAATCGAGCACGGCTGTGCTGACCGTTCTGGAGCGTGTGTCCTGGTGGGCAAATACCACTGGGTTTCCCTCACCAGCTTTCACAGAACATGCATGAAAGCCACCCTGTTCTGTTACCTTTTCCTGATGAGGAAGAAGGCAGTAGCATCACTGTGCCTCATAGTTCTCATCCCTGTATGCTACCTGTGTGGTCTTAGAACACTTGTCTTATTTCTGACCCAAATTGTTTTTATCAATGATTTCTGATTACCTTTTTAAAAATATTCTTTGATATTATAATAGAGTTACACTTCACTCTTCCCTTTCCTCCGTCTAAGTGCTTCAACATACTTCCCATCACCTCTTTCAAACTTATGACTTCTTTAAATGTCTTCACATATGATGATAGTTTAAAAACAGCCTCCTGTAATCAGCTTTTAGGTGTACAATCAGAGAAGAGAATTAGGCAGAGGACTTCTGTGATGGTAACAAGGCTGGTGTCAGGTCCTCTGAACTGGGGCAGGGGTAGTCTCTAAATATATTTTCAAATTCCTTTGTCTCCTGGCATCTTATTCTTTTTTTCTCTAACATAGATAGATGTTTTATATCTGTCCACCTCTATTGACTGTCTTGAGGAACCAGTCAACCAATCAAAAATAACTATTGATAATATAAAATGTCTCCAAATGTGAGAAAAAGGGATGAGTAAATGGAACAGGCTCTGCCAATGAGAAAGGGGTCAGATTGATGGCTTGGAGTACTTTAGAGCATGTGGTAACCTTCTCAGACAAACTTTTTGTGGTCCTGCACACTTATTTCCATTATTGCCTCTAACTCACACTCTAGAAGATCCTCTCTCGTGAAAATGAGTCCTCTGAAACCAAATTTGTTTGAGTGCCATCAGGCCCAACCAGGAGTCATGTACCAATGCTGAACTGAGCTGGTAAACGATGAGCATGTGATGTGCTCTTGTCTTTTGACAATAAACAAAATTTAAAGTGAATGGCCAATATGACTACATTCTTCAGTTAAGTTTCAACCCAATTAGATAGTTCTGCAGGGTTTTCTCACCTTCAAGTTGCTGCTGGTCTCTGCCATAGTTACTCAAGACATAACAACATTCTTCTCCTGGGAAGGAACCTATTTGAAGTAGCCACATTTTTCCTTAGTGTGGAAGAGCATACAAACAAATGTCGTTGAGGATTTAAAGGCAGAACTTGGCAGCTCTTACATGCTGGCTCCTTGTTACAACCTCACTAATTCGACAAGGATCAAATCATCAACTGTAGGAAGAACTGCTGCCAGACCTTTTAAGTCACACACTGGTGCTGCCATTTCCATTAGGGCCAGTACTGCCATTCTCTGCCCTAGTTTGTTAGTGTGTCTGTCTGTGTGCAACAAGACAGGCAGGTGCCAAGCCCTGCAGCCTCGCACTGCCTTGGCATGTTGAGGGCCCCAAGTTTCATTACACTTTTTTTCCCTACAAACTAATGAGTTTCTACATTCTGATTATTAATTTCCTTTCTACCCATGAGGCACCACATCTCCACCAGAAACATCTAGTATTGTGCCTTTATTGGCAATGTCACCAACTCACTTTGGTCCTTTGTGGCTAACTGCTTGAGCTGACTTTGCTTATGCTTGTAGAAATTTGTGTGTTTTCAAGTGGGTCGTGGTCAAGGACCGTGTGTGAGTTTGCCTCCATGGGCCAGGAAGCCCATTAAACATCATTTGAATATTCAATATAGTTTCTCCATTGCTTTCTCTTTTTTTTTTTTTTTCTGAGTTCCTTCCTTCTTGAATACCTTTGTACTCCTCACTTGAGATGTTTGACTTTTGTTCACTCCTGGAGTAAATTTCATAATCTCTGTGGCTTCCCCAAACCACCCTTAACCAAGCAGCCTGGACAGATCTTTTTCTCTCTTGGACTGCAGTATCAGAAGCTCTAGAGACATTCTATTTGCCGTTAAAGTGATTAAAATGTAGAAATGCACTGAGATGGTTAAAATATCATGCTTCTTTGATAATAAAAGGTGGACTACCATCCTCTGTGTAACCAAAGTTATGTGACTTTGAGGAAAAAATTAACCTCTCTCATCTGTCATGGGAATAATATCTCCTCTACAAATTGCTGTGAGGGTAATAGAGTAACATGTATGAAAGCCCTTTGCAAATTATAAAGGGCTACAAAAACATAAGGCAGTGTTTTTTATTATGCCTACTTCCAATTGTATTAGCTCTCAATCATTTGTCCTAGTGTACAAAGATCAAGATATTTTTGTTGGTTTTAGCAGAGTGATTTGCACATAAAGATTGAATTGATTGATTCATTTTTACCTTCAGATTTATGACCCGAAGTCTAATAATATTTCAAAATCTTGGCAGCCCATGACTGAAATGTTGAGTTACCTTTCTCCTTGGTCCTCACAAGTTCAAACAGAGCTGGTTTTCTTCTGTATGAGATTGTGGTCACTCAAACATGGAAGCTGAGGGAGGCCAGATTTAGGGCGGTCTTCATCATAAAATTTCATTACATTTTCTTCATAACTTTCCAGTTTGGAAAAGTCACCTTGGCCAGCTGTTCTTCACCACGGTTTTATTAGGTTTAACTGATTTAAAAGTTTACTGGTCTCGCTATCATATTATAACTTTCAGCAAAAATGTCTTCAGAAAGAAACAAGGAAACAGAAAATGGGTGATAAATTTTTGATGTACTTTTATTTTTATAAAATTTATTCAAATGTATTATTCTATATAATCTTTCAGTGCTCAGGATAAAAATATATTTTAAACTATACATCCATGAAAATTCCAAGGTATCTGATTAAAAAATATGGTATTGCCTATGTATGGCAACAATGATTATGAATCTAATATATTTGAAAAACATCATTATGAGATTGATTTTCATATAATTTATCCAAATTACCTCACCCTGTGATAGAGGGCTGAACTGGCTAACTGAACATCTGATTGAGAAAATAAAGAGACAATGTGTCTCTCCCCTCAAGTTGCAGAGGGAATGACTGCCACATGTATAGACAGAACCAGGTGTGCAACTGTGCTTAACAAACAGCCACAGGAGGAAAAAGAATAGGTTGCCTGTTGAAGACACCACTTCACCATGTCCATGTGCACATTAATTGTGACAAGGAAGATTGATGATTAGTTTAAACACAAAAGCACATGAAAATGAGAGTTACACTCAGATACAGCCAGAAAGAAGAGATGTGTGAGTGGATCCTATGTGTATTTGGACTGAAAAGAGGGTCCATAACTTTTTTCTCCCTCCCTCTCTTCCTTCCTTTTGTACTTCTTTTTCAGAATGTATTAGTGTAAGAGTGTGCATGCATGTGGTGTGTGTGTGTGTGTGTGTGTGTGTGTGTTTGTGTGTGTGTTTGTGTGTGTGTGTGTGTGTATGTGTGTGTAAGCACATTGGTTGCTATGGTGCTGTAAGCATAAATGTTAGAGGACAACTATAGCAAAGTTGGTTCTCTCCTTCACCATACAGGCTCTAGGAAATGAATTCTAGTAGTCAGGCTTGTGTGGCAAGTGCTTTTGTAAGCCAAGCCTCCTTGATGGTTTTTGTCTCTATTTTCTCTCTACTCCCTACCTCTAGGGCACTGGAGAAAGGGCAGAAAAGGAGGATTTTCAGTGAGAGAACAGGGGAGGGCATGGGCACTGTGAGGAGGTTGAAGAACTTCAAAAGAACAAGGATCACACTCATACTCCTTCTAGGGACAGTGAGTTAAATGACTGGCTGGCTGCATAGGATCCTGTGTTCAGCACTCCCCGCCTAGGGCATAATACTGTCCATAGTGGACTGGTTCTCCACATATCAATTGACTTAGCTAAGTCAGTCTCCCACAGACATGTACACAGGCCAACTAAATATAGACCATCCCTCATTACAAATCTCTTCCCAGGGGGATTCAAGGTTGTATCGGCTTGAGAAAGCTAACTATCATAGTGAAGAATGTCTGCAAGAAGAGAAAGAGAAAAGAAGATATCAGAAACTAAACAAAAATGTGAAAAGTTCAGAATTGATACCAATTTATTGGAGGATTCCAGGTGCTAATAGGTAACTTCAACATCTCTCCTTATTTGTAACTTTTACAATGAAAGTAACAGAAGAACAGGAATCAGAATTTCTTAAATATTTCTTCGAGGTATTCACTCTAGCTGTTCATTTTGCCTTTGCATGGCTTCTGGTTTGTGGTGCATGTATATTATCCTCTCTTCTTACACCTACAAAAAGCTACGTAAAAGTCATGGGAAACATGTCGTCTGTCTCTTCCAAAGGATTAAGATCAGCACTGTATATGCAGACAGTGCTTCATGAACCAGACAGACTGGTGGTGCTTTGCCTGGGCATTCACTTGAGCTATAAAAGAGTTAGATTGGGATCCTGAAAGCTTTTCAAAGAGATTGGTCAGGATACAGCAGTTTGGAAATAATGTATCTCTTTCCCTTAGACCAAAGGCACCACACCAAATGGAAGAGAACTTCTGCACACATACAAATGCAAACTATTTGAACCTATCACATACGAATAAATACAAAAGAGACCAGGTTTAGCATGCAGGGTCATTCCTTAGAGCTGTCAAAATTGAGCTTGTTTCTGGAAGTATGTTTTGTTACTTGTTGTTGCTACCTTTGTGTCCATTTGGTATCTTGAGACTCCTCTACATATCCTTTTACTCAAAATATCTGCAAAAAGGACACGGTAGCAAATAACATCAAAACATCAAAAGGATCTTGAACTTGTCTGCTCTGGATTTATACCAACTTGAAAGGAATCTGATGTCAGGAATATAATGTGCAGTTGATTAAAAGACCCATTTTCATGAATTCAGAGGTACTTGTTATCCCTATTAATCTTCAGTTTTCTAAATAGCAAGATGCTTTACACATCATATGAACTAACAACCCCAAGATGACACAACAGTGTCCAGTTTGTTGTAGAGTGTTTATATACACATGCTAGATGGTTGATACTACTTGTGCTTTGTCTGCTATGTTTTAAGTGTGGCATTGACTGGACCCTGATTTTCATTTAACCTGTGCACTGCAGAAAACAACCCAAATCTACGTTTACTGATTGTAGTAGTGCCAGAGATAAGGAAGATGGAGGAAATAAATATTCATCAATGAGGCAGAACTTGTATGTCTCCTCCCCTGTGAAACAGATGCTCTTTAAAATAGTGCAAGTAGAAAGCTTTACAGGTGTGGTTAAGGTGACCACATGATTATCATATAAATCTGATAGGCTTTTCTTTCATTAAAATGCAAAGCTCAATTTAATTTAGAGCTTGAATTCGACCTGTACTGTTTACTAGCAAGTAGAACTCAGGCTGAAGACCCAACAGATGCAGGGACCAGAGGCCTTTGATGACAGTTAAAGCCAGGTGTTGCTGAACATATTTGATATTTTCTTATGTCCAGTAGCAATTAAATAAGTGTCTATGGAAGTGAACAGAGATAACTATGAGGAAAAGGAGTAAGGGAGATCCACTTAGTCTCCCTGAAAAGAAAAATGTCCCAAAGGAGTTAAATAAGTCCCACAGCAAACTGATCACAGCTGTGGTTACCATACAGATAAACAAGACAGTGATTATAGAAATGAGGGTAAAGTGGAGCTCATAACATAACATAAGAGGGTAAATAGATACCAGCTACCCTTAACCTTCACCTTGGGTTCAGGCTCAGTTATTTTAAGAAAGGAAGAAAAGAATCCTCTGCATATTGATTGCCTACTATGTGCCAAGTCTTGTCCTGGACACTTTTAAACATTTAATTCTCCCAAGAGCTGTCAAATGGGATATTAATATCATCCAATTATAGACAGGAAAACTGAAGCTCACACAGCTTAATTTTTTTTTTTACCAAAGGTCACCCAGCTGACAATTACAGCTAGGATTCTGCCTTTGTACCACTGTTTCCAGTGCCAGCATACTTCTACCTTCTTGCTGCAAGAACCTTGGTCCACAGACTGTCAATAAAGATCTTGATCTTGATGGCTGGCTCAGCCCTAGAGCTCAGCTTTCATGTCACTTTGTTGTTCAAGGAAGGACCAGAGTCATCATGCTAAGGAGTGGACATCAACAGCCTCAGGTAGAACAGGAGGAAATGGGGCTGGAGACTTGGCCTTAAGAGTGTAGGCTGGAAGGTTCAGGAAGTTGACAGGTCAGAGACAGCATTCTGGGAAAGTCAGCTAGGCAGGTAGATATCAAAGATATAAATATGCCTCAGATACACAATGATATCTTGCAAGACAATGACTCTGTTGAAAAAGAGACCCGAAGACAAGAAACAGTCTTAGGGTGGGCACACTGTGTTGTCCTACTGAGTGTGAGCAGCTCTGGATCTGAGATTTAAGCAAAAGAATCTCAGACACTTGTGGGAAATGGGTGTCTAGTATAGAGCATAAGTGCAGAAATTATGTTACTGTGGACAGTTCTGTAATGGAACTTTCATATTGGACAATGTATGAAACTTTGACTTCAGGTATGGGACTATGTACCTTCTATAATGCAAATATGTCATTTTTATATCCATAGAAATTTCTAGAAATGGTGTGACTTTGTTGCCTCCATCCTCCGTGTTTTATATCTCTCGCCTCCACTATAACCTGGTATTTTTTAGGGATGACATTCTTACTATTGCAGCTGATCTAAGAGGCACTACTGGGGGACACTATGAGAGCAGCTTAAGGGATGCTTCCTAGAGGAACTGGCTTTTCACAGTTGGCATCCATTTGAAATTCATTTAGGAGATGATTTTGGGGACAAGAATCAAGGGGTGAAACAAGAATCAAGTGGTGAAACAAGGCTACTTGGATTTCCTAACCTCCCCAAAGCCTGTCAAGCATTTGTATCAACCCACACTCTGTCCTTAGAGCAGACAGGATTTTATTTTATTTTATTTTTTAGTGTGTGTGTCCTGGAACCATTTTCTCAGAATGACATTGACATATGTCCCCATAAATAAATTAGCAAGCCCATCTCAGCTGACATGTTTGGCATAAACAAGAAGTCTATGTGCCAGTGTATGGATTAATTCCCACACCCATTCCTCAGGGAAAGATCAAGTATATCAATGTGAGTTCATGCCACCGTAATGGGAATGCAGGAAGATCCTTTTTTCTTTCAATGCACTCTTTCAGTGTTATATTTTGACTTTACATAATAGATTTGAGACATTGGTAACAGAGAAGTTATAGAAAGATGGAAGATGGGTAAGGAAGAAAAAATAATTTCTAATTCACAAAAAGGAGAAATGTGAACCCCAGGTTGCTTACCCTCCCCCATCTGCATTCCACAGGGCAGGTGTTTCTCTAACTTCTGCAGATAACTTCCTCAAATGTAGCTCAAAATCTTTGAGTGTTATGACAAAAGAAGTCAACAATTCACTTCTGATCTCAAGAGACAGGTAATGAGAAGAGTGCAGACACACGAAAGTATGTCTGAAATTGCCCTCAGTGTAGGTATATAAGAAACAGAAAATAAATTTCATGTAAGGACCCATGTCTTTCCAAAAATATCTTCTTATGTGTAGGCAGATATCATAAAGTCTGAAAAACTTCAGGTCAGGTTAAAAGTGATAATTTAACTAACAAAGTTTGGAGAAAAAAATCCCTGTTTATAAGTAGTTAAGTAATAGAAGCAACAACAGACCTAAGTAAGCCTATTTATTCAGGAAGTCTGGATAGAACAATCCATCAGATTCTATGCTAGAACCGGCCTGACTCAGAGCTGTCAAGTTGGACATACTTCTGCTCAGACAACAGAATTCTGATCAGAAATTCCTGCTCTGCTTAAAAAATAGAGTTATGCCGGGCGGTGGTGGCGCACGCCTTTAATCCCAGCACTCGGGAGGCAGAGGCAGGCAGATCTCTGTGAGTTTGAGGCCAGCCTGGGCTACCAAGTGAGTTCTAGGAGAGGCGCAAAGCTACAAAGAGAAACCCTGTCTCGAAAAACCAAAAAAAAAAAAAAAATAGAGTTATTTGTAACAATAGATAGCGAGTGTACCCATTCATCTATGAGATAATTCATAATAAAGATATTTGTAATAAGATGTAGAAGGTGTGTCCATTCATCTATTTGTTTCAGTCAGTAGAAGGTGTCCCCATTCTTCTGTGTTAATGTGTTCACTTGTTTGCCTACTGTGGAAAGTGTTGGGCATATAATAATTAAATTGAAGAAAAGCTTTTCCAAATAAAGGTTGAAGTCCAGAAGCCTTTAAATTTGAGCAGAGTTCAGCGTTCTGTCGCTTTCTCTCTCTCTCTCTGTCCTTCCTACTATTTTCTATTTCTCTTTTTCTGACATCACCATATTCATTAATAGTGAATGTATTTATCCAGAATAATGAGAACATGTTCGTATCTCATACTAGAATCAGTATGGGATATCAAGATCTCATTTAGCTAGAAATTGACACAGCCTCTAAATCAGGTACCATCTTGAATTCATGTCTAGGGCCTGAGTTTTAATCAAATCAGTGTTAGATGTTCAAGGACTGTACTCAATGAAATGTAAAATACCACCCTCACATGTCTAGTTCAATTATATAAAGAATGTGTTGGTGCATGCTCATAATCTAGGTACTTGGAGGCTAAGATAAGAGTATTGTTGCTGGGTTCAAGGTCAGTTGGTGTTATGAGGTGAGTCAGACAGGTTGATATAACAAGGGAGTCACAGTGAGAGTGGACGTATGCACAAGACCTGTACAAGATCATATGAGGTAGAATTTTAGCACGCAAGGAGAGGAACCCATGAAATTTCACCCTTGATGAGGATCTATTAACAGCGGATGAAGGATGGGGAGTCAAGATTCTTCGGGGATGTGGCCCCTTGTAAACTGCCCATGCTCTAGTGGATGGTCCTGTACTAATGCACATACTGGCGGCACTAAGTAAATTCAATGGCTTACTTTTTTTTATATAATTAATTTAATTTTACATATCAGTCAGGGATTCCCCTGTCCTCCCTCCTCCTCCCCTGAGCCTCCCCCCCCCCAATCCACCCCCATTCCCACCTCCTCCAAGGCAAAGTCTCCCCTGGGGAGTCAGCCCAGCCTGGTAGATTCAGTTGAGGCAGGTCCAGTCCCCTCCTGCCTACACCAAGGCTGAGCAAAATGTCTCAGCATAGGCCCTAGGTTCCAAAAAGCCAGCTCATGCACTAAGGACAGGTCCTGGTCCCATTGCCTGGGGGTCTCCTAAATAGTTCAAGCTAATCAACTTTTTCATTTATCCAGAGGGCCTGATCCAGTTCCATGAGGGCTCCTCAGCTATTGGTTCACAGTTCATGTGTTTCCACTAGTTTGGCTATTTGTCCCTGTGCTTTTGCCAATCATGGTCTCAATATTTCTTGCTCGTATAATCCCTCCTCTCTCTTGCCGATTGGACTCCTGGAGCTCCACATGGGGCTTGGCTGTGTATCTCTGCATCTGCTTCCATCAGTCACTGGATGAGAGTTCTATCATGACAGTTAAAGTGTTCGGCCATCTGATCACCAGAGTAGGTCAGCTCGGACTTTCTCTCGACCATTGCCAGTTGTCTATTGTGGAGGTATCTTTGTGTATTTCTGGGGACCTCTCTAGCACACTGCTTCTTCCTATTCCCATGGGGTCTTCATTTATCATGGTCTCTCTTTCCTTGTTCTCCCTCTCTGTTCTTGATCCAGCTGAGATCTCCCGCTCCCCTAAGCTCTCTTTCCCCCGCCCCTGCCTGCCATTGCCCCCTCTCACGTCCAGTTTGCTCATGTAGATCTCATCCATTTCTCTGTTGCTGGGCTATCCCTGTGTCTTTCTTAGGGTCTTCTTTACTAGGTAGCCTCCCTGGAGTTGAGAGAGATGGCTCAGTAGTTAAGAGCACTGTCTGATGCTCATTGGCTTAATTTTAAAAAGAGTACATTAAGTAGGGAATGTGAGGTGGAAGGCAGGTATAGGAGACATTGGAAGGGAGAGAGTGGAGGATGGACTTTTATGCATTATGAAATTCTCAAACAAGAAGTAAAATATGTATTTATAATAAAGTCCAAGATATACATAATTAATTATTATTAAATAAAATATTTAATATTAAGTAAACATGATGGATTTATCAATATTAAATAAAGTAAAAATTTAATTTTGTGGTCTCACTAGATGTATATTAGCTGTACACTGCTACATGGAACTGATTGTTATCATGCTTGACACTGTAAAACAGAACATACCAACACACACACACACACACACACACACACACACACACACACACGCACACATGCGCATGCAAACACACACACCCCATTGCTAAGCTACAACTTCTGGTGTTCATGTCTGTGATGTTTGTCTTTTGGATGTTTCACGGCAGAATTCAAGATACAGCTTCTTGTTTTGAATTCTTTATTGCTTTCACAGTACATAAATTATATGGCATTACTATTCAGAGTCACTGAGATGTTTAAGCTTCGTTGAGCTTATCTTCCATCTATCCTGTTCCAGAATGGAAGGTGTGGATCATGCATGTTCCTCTATATTCCAAATGCTTACTGCTGGGCCTCTAGGTGGGAGGAGCTCACTACATGTTTGTGTTGCTGGTAAGGAGGGCAATTTCTGGTTTTCAGCTGCACCCTAACAGACTGTGAACTGTGTCTCTAAGCAGCAGAGGGGAATTATTCTACAGAGAAGCCTGGAGGGACAGATCATAAGTTTGGACTTCACCACATTGAGTTTGATCCCAAAGGCTATTTCTGCATATCAAGCCATCTGGAGATAGTGTGGGTGCCAGGCATCTCGCCTGTGCAGTGATATGTCTCGTATCTTGGTATTTAAATGCTGTCTTGGCATGGGACACTGGTGTCCATAGACAGCCACATGTATCAGGGAAAAAAAGTTCTGATTCCAAGTCTTTGCTGCAAACTTCATTTCCTTAGTTGAACTCCACTGCCCCCAGGCTCTGCTGCTCATTCACATCCACAGTCACAAGTCTCATGACTGTGATCACAGGAGCCTTTCAAGAGTGAGAAGAGATTAGCATTCCAAGGGATGGTTCGTGTCCAAAACCAGTCCACAGGAAACTGAACCATGATGTGTGCTCTGCAAGAGTATGTCTGCTCTAGAGGATTGATGAACTGCAGCAGCCTTCAGCAGGGGTTCAGATGCCCAAAGGAACAATATTGTAGCCACCTAATACTTTATCGGACAAGACTGTCTTCGTTGTGTTATTGCACATTCTCTTGCACTAGTCCATTTTCTCAGATTTCATATCTGCCTGTATTTATACCCAGGAACTCTATAGTCTTTTGGCCACATGGCTGGCTTTGAAAATCCCAATGAGAAATCCTAGGTAATGAGTCAAAATTTACTACAGATTTTTTTTTCTCCAAGACTTATGCCTTCAGTTACATTCAGCAGAGTAAATAATTATTATTTGAAAATAAATATTCTGAAGACATAAGAGCTTAAATGATTGTGTCGGGGGGTGGGGGGGTCTGAACGCCCAATGAAGGGTTTGCAATAACATCAGAAGAGAAAGCATCAGTGAGGGCACAGGACCTGGAAAAGATGCCTGCCCATGTGGTGGTTTTTGCTCTTGTCCTTTCACTAATTACCAGGAGTACTGAGTATTTCGAATGCATAGTAATGTAAGTCTTAATAATGTGAAAAGTCATTACTGCCCTGCCCTTGAGATATACTTATAATTTCAATTTAGAGTGGGCTCTGAAACAATAATTAAATTTTAGTGCAATATATATAAATACACAGGCAATAATGATAACAAAGTTCAGAAGAAAAAAAGACCCTTCCATGCAAGTACGATCACAATTGCACTCTTATTGGCTTTTGGGGAAAATAAATGTAAAGTGGAAATTAGTATGTTTTTGAATAGAAGGAGAAAAAGCAAGGAAATACATGAGGGTTAGAATGTTCATTATTGGCTCAAGGCACACTGATCAATAACTGGGGAACAAACCGAGAAACAATAGGAATGGTGAGATGCACAGATTCTAAAGATATTGGAGATTTTTCTTTGGAGTTCTGTCTTTTCCTCACAGATTGAAGAGACACCTTTCAAAAATTTGCCCTGCTTTGCTGACCTTCGCCCATGCTGTTTTCAGTCTTCTTCTGATTTTCAGTATTATCCAACACTCTTTCCCACATCAACTATGTGATGGCTGTTTTTTCATTATCTTTTATTGTTTTGAGATTATGAAACAATTATACCATTTCCTCCTTCCCTGTCCTCCTGTGAAACCCTCCCATAAGCTGCTCCTTGCTCTTTTTCAAATTTTAATTGTCAGCTTGTCACAATTGTGAATCATCTGGCAAGGGAGCCTCAGTGAAGTACTGTCAAAGTTAGGTCATCCTGTGGGCATATCTGGGAGGGTTTTTAGCAATTGGATCAATTGTAGTGGAAAAACACACACTGAATGTGGGCTGTACCACTTCCTGGACTGACCTCTGGTCTGAGTGAACAGGAGAGAGAGCACTCAGGGCATTAGCACGTGTGCATTAATTCATGCCTCTCTGATCTTGGCTTTGGATGTGACCCGCTGCTTCAAATGTCTGTGACTGTGAGTTCCTTGCAATGAACCACTGTAACTTGGAACTGTAAGCCAAATAAGCCCTTTCTCCCTTAAGTTGCTTTTATTAGACTATTGTATCACAGCAATAGGAACAAAAACCAAGATAAATTTTAACTACAGTTTCTGGGCTCAATCTGAACTCCATGTCTCTTAGGAATTGTCCTCCATTTATGCAGCAGTCATGTATGTATCCCATAATGTTCCATGCATATGTCTAATTACATAGCATGGTCTGCTATGTCTCGTAAATCATTTCTCTCTGTTCATTGGAGACACTGTTCACATGTTCATTCATTCAGGTCAGAACTTGAAACGTCCCATTGTTTCAAAATCCTGCTCTAGTTTATGTTTGGGGGAATTTGGTTGAGTAACAGAAGAAACATAGTTAGTAGGAAAAAGATATGCCTTCAGCACAGGCAAAGTCACTGAAATGTAACTCCAGTAACCATGAGAAATAGAGACTCTTACAGCCCACTATATAGTTCCCATCATTCAACTTCTGCTCTATACTTGGTGAAGAACTGGGGAACAGCATACTTTTTCTGTAAAAATTACTTGTGAAAACAAAGCTGAAAATATTCAGAGGCATTTCAAGAGCACTCTTCAGATTTGGAGTTTAGTTTTGTGAATTCAAAGTTTGTAGAATAATTAACAGCTATGGCAGAAAGTGCCTAGGCTTTTGAAAATGTGACTATTTGTTCAACATGCATTGAGATTTTACCATAAGAGGTTGCTGAAATAGATGCTATGGTGAGTGTGAAGAAGCACATACAGAATTTAGAGTCTCAGAAACTGGCACATACTTTGCTACTGTTCCAAATGTCCCCTGTGTACTCTTCTTTTCCAATTGTTATGCCTGTATGTGAAACTTCCTGTTTATACTTTCAGACTGCTGCTATCCATTGTGGGCAGTATCTCCTCTGCCTCACTTGGAATTGGCATATATGAAGAGGTATCCTATAAGATTTTGTTGAGTGTAATTGCCAGGCAATGGAGATCTTATCTGAGTAATTTCCAACAGTAGGGAAGATAACTCAAGCTTCATGTCAGAGCTAAATTCTAGGACTTTCAAGGCAAGGTCACATTCAGGAGTTAGGTGCAATGGAAATGATGACAGAACTCAGGAACTTAAGGTGCACATAATTACATGACATCCTTTCTGTGAGTTATATACAACCATATTCAACTGGGATCTGCTTCATTTTTTTTTTTAGAAGATACCCTGGAGAATACCACCTTGTGATGAGGAAAGAGGCCTTGTTTGAGTGATTGATTCTGCATATCTGTTCCAAGCAGAAAGCATGACTTACATTCTCTTTTCCTGTGGAGGGATCAAACCTCCTGGGTTCTAAGTCTCAAGGCCAGATAGAGATGGTGACACCTGGTGACCAGCAGAAGTCAGAACTCAGTCTGCCCACTTCACCTTCAACCAGGCTCTTCCCCAACTCATCCAGTGTGAAAGAGAGGATGAATTCTTCTTCCCTCCAACAGTTGGTTTCATTCTCTGACATTTTTCTTGTTGCCTGTGATTTTTGAAAGCATCCTCTTTCACAAGTGAAAACTGATTTTGTCCAAACAGATGCTTGTTTCTATATTTTACATTCTGGAAAAAAATATGAGTATGGTTGGGTTGAGGAGGGGGCTATCCAGAGATGGGAAGTAAAATCCGTGCAGACGCTTGTGGAGGCGCAGCTTGGGCTAAAATTAGAAGCCAACTGAGAGCTGCAAGCAGCCGAAATGGGGTCTCCAAATAAAATTTGTTGTATAATAAAATACTCATTGAAAATATTCTGACAAGAGGCCCTAACAAATTTCTCACATATCTTAGACTAGATGACAAAATGGCTTTTCTCCTAAGTTTCTGTGAGAATTTGTGCTAAACTGGATTTAGACATGTTATTTGAAATCAGTCAAGCAATCAAATCCTTCAGGCTAACCCCTCAATCAGCAGTTATCTCTGAGCACCAATTTCATCCTGATAACCAGTGGGCCTGAGGAGGACTCAGAAGACAAACAAACAAATAGGCAGATAAACAAAAATAGCTTTGATGGTGTCCAGGAGACGATGAGAAAATTCCCTGGAAAAGTTGCCTGCAGAGGGGAAAATGGGGGTTTAATCATGAAGAAAAGGGGTGTGGGGTGACAGTGTGGGCAGGTATCATTAGAGCTTTGTTCCTCTGAGGGCCAGAGCTGGTCTGATGTTCTGAAGCTAAAAGCACCACAGTCTTCCTCTCTGAATTTTAACCATTTGCTTGGATTAGCATCCAAATGAGACTACTGTCTCATTGTATGCAGCTATTAGAGGACAATGGACAACTGAACAAGCTGGGTGGCTTACAAACTTCAGACATCTGACCTCACACTTACTATGGTTGGGATGTACAAGATCAAGAAACAGGCAAACTCAAAGTCTAGTGAGGCCGTATTTTCTAGTTGACAGACAGTGACTTTTTGCTGCAACCACTTGTGTGGGAGAGAAAGAAGAACCAATCAGAAGTCTTTCCTTAGAGAAGCACCAATTCCCTTCCCTTTCACCTTATATAAACTCCTCATCCTGATGTCATCACACAGGCTTTGTCAGGTGGATGAAAGGGTTCATGCATTCATGCCCCAGCTATTGAGAGAGGCTCTAACTGTGCTCATTTTCTGCTCTGCTGGCACTACAGGTTCTGCAGCCCAAACAATCTCCTCACATGAATTTTCAGCCCTAACCAACTATAGGTCTTTAGAAACATACTCCATGCCCTCCTGGTGAACCAGGTTGTGAGAACCATGGGTGTTCTATTCTCAGCATTCAGAATCTCTGAAGATAAATGTAATATTTCTAACTACAGAACGGGAAAGAATGGGCTCTGCCATTAGTACTCAGTATCTCTGAGGATAGATGTCATATTTCTTTTTTTTTATTTTAATATACAATTCAACTTTACATATCAGCCATAGATTCCCCCCGTTCTCCCTCCTCCCGTCCCGCCCGCCTCCCCCCCCCATGTCATATTTCTAATTCTGTAAATTGCACAGTCCATAAAGCACCCCAGAGACCATGAAAGCCAAACAATACAAATGAACTTTGTGAGTGGAGAAGAGATTCTTCCAGACAGCATCTTGACCTGTTACTACTCAACCCTGTTGTGGTACTGACTAAAGAGATCCTAGACTCCTGTGCTGACATAGATCCTGGAAAGTCAGTCTTCATGACTACTCCTTTTTTAGTATACAAGAGTGAATTTTCTGCCTGTACTGAAGGAGCAGGCTTCAGCATGACCTAGGTATAATGGGAATGGCTCCTTCTACTGAGGTCGTCTTCAGTTTAAAACCAGTGCTGTCAGAACTCACTGCTGTGGGACTTTGTGTTCCTTTTCATCAAAGATAATTACAAGTTTTATGGTTCAATTAAAACATTAAGTTTCTGTTTACCTTGCAAATACAATTTGACCAAATTTAACAATAATATGTTTATTCCAAAGGTGCCAGGGGTTGGAAAATTGAAACATCTTAGGTCTGTTTCTTTCTTTGTGCCTCTGCTGTTCGTGTTATGTAGGAGGGCCACATTCAATGTGAAAAGGAGAATGCTTCAAAGTAAGAATGAGATAGCTATTAAAAACCTTCAAGCCATGTACAAGCTTCAACTGAGACATGAAGAAACTTAAAACCCAAGGTCAATGATTTGTCCCAAGTTACACTGTTTTATGAAGAAGTCAGTTATAATAAAAGTGCTTTTCTTTTTGCTTGCTTGTCCTAGGTAGGGTCTCAGGTACCCAAAACTATCTGAATTGCTTTGTAGTTGAGGGTGAACTTAACTGAGTTTATGCATGCACATATGTATGCAGATTCTCACAGAATCCAGAAGGGAGATCTTGAACACCCTACAATTGAAGTGACCGGTGATCATGACCAGCTTCTCTCCACTTCCCCAGTCCTAAGATTAAAGATCCTGAGATTAAACCACATTGCCTGATTTATGTTGTGCTGGGGATTGAACCAGGGTCTTGTTAGGTCAACTGAGCTCTCCCTTGATTTTTATACTCAGAGTGCAGACTGCATTTCCTATCTCAGTTTGAGCATTATATATGAAAAAGAGAAGCAAAGGAGTAACTAAAGAGAGAATAACTGAGCATAGTTCACGCAGTATCTCTTAAGTGCAAGGCATTCTATGGAGTCTGCTGTCTTAAACTGCCTGCTGTGAACCTAGTCCATCCTAACCACAAGCTATTTACATGACTTGAGCTCTAGGTCTCTCTCCTGTAAGAACAAGAGGGATGCTCAGCTATTGCAGGAATCCTTGCTCACACTGTCTTTTGAGAACAAGAGCCAGGCATGTATCAATTTAAGAGTCTACCTGCCAGTGAATGCTCATTTAATCATGTTGCTACAAAGGATGCATGGGCACTATTGCCTTAGAGCAGTTTCTTGCATTTAACCACAGTTAGAAACTTTTCATCACTTTCTCCTCTCTCTTTATTCCAGAAGCCTTTGATCTAGAAAAGCAAGAGGAAGGGCATAGACTGCAGCATCCCATACACTGAGTACTGCTGAGTGAGTGTCAGAGCACTCTCTGTCTAGCACTGTAAAAATAGCCCTCTTCTATTCACATCCATTGCCTTGCCTGGGGACCCAGTCTTCTCCAGCTTTACTGAAGCCAGTTTTGTTCATTCTGGCTTCATTAAGCATGTTAAGTGAGATGTTCTGCCATGTTCCTAGAGTCTGTCACATTGATAGTTTACAACGCCATCATCCTCTTCCTGTTGGCCTGGTTCTCCCTTCACAGCTTTGATTTATTACCTTGCTGTGCTGTTCCCACACGACCCTTTCATCACTGTCACACATGGGCCTGTTGATGAGATATGCTTGGTGGTAGCTAGAGGGATAGGAGAGATCACTGCAAACCAAGCAAGGAGGGAGTAGGCAACCAGTTTTATCTTTTTCTAAAGCCATTCTCTGCTTATACTTTGGAAGATCCCAAATGCGGCCCTCTTACTCTGTGCATATACTTATGAATTTTCTTATTTTGAGTACTTATAAACAAAGTAACATGTAGACAAGACTGGTTTTGGACTCCTGAATACCCTGAATCAACTCCAAGATGGAGCGATGGACTGGTCCCAAAACACCTTACAAAATATGTAACATAGCGGGATATTAGAAGAGTAACATTTATGCATAGATATTTTAAAGTAGGAGCCCAAAATTCAGTCAACAGAAGTTCATGGAGTCAATACTCCACAAGTGGCTTGTGTCAGAAAAACAAATAATAAAAAAAATTAAAATTAAAACCTGTTGCGTGGATCAGTTTCCACACCATCTTTTCTTAGGAAGAATGAGAATCTCAAAGGGACTGAATCACATAATTAACAAAGAAAAAAGCATCCATGATTTTATCCTTAGATCTTTCTGACCTCAAATGTGTAAACTGTGTCTCTAGATACTGAGGAAATGATAGAATTTGTTGATAATGATTTGAATGGACTTTCATTCATGAGTTTTAAACAATTTAATTTAAGGCAAACAAAATACAAACTATGTAAAACCAAACAAATGTGGAAGTAGAAAAGAATGTAATGTAACTTTATTCACTGAACTCTCCATGCCTTCAGAGCTCCTCATATGTATGTGTTTTCTTTCTTTCTTTTAAACATACTTATTTACTTACCTTTTAATTTTAGGTTATTTTATTTTATGTGAATGGATGTTTACCTGCATATATATTTTAGTGCACTGCTTGAGTAACTGATATTTCTGTGCAAGCAAGAAGAAGGCATTAAACACCCTGGAACTAGAGTTTGGAATTATGAGCTGCCATGTGTGTGCTGGACCTTGAACCCAGGTTCTCTAGAAGAACAGAAAGTGCTCTTAACTATTGATCCATATATCCAACTCTACTCATTTATTTTTCATTATAGCTCACAGTATTAGGTTTCAAAGCTGCAGATTAGTTTAGAAGAAAATGATGGAAAAACAAGGGATTGAGTGATCATAGGCCTGCACAGACATCCAGTACTGTTACTCACAGCTTGATACCTCATCATAATTGTCTTTAGATGGCTATATGCGTTATTGGTTATAAGAATAGCAGAGTAGGGTTTGGAGATGAGGCACTGAGTGCACAGGTGGTGGGCAGAAATATGAGAGCTGTCAGGACATTGAGAGTCACAGAGGAAGATAGCTTGATCAGCAAGATGTTATTGTTGAGGATCTTTTAATTGATGTAGTGATGGCAGATGGTTTTTGAAAGCAGTGGCAAACTGCTTCTTCCCTTCAAAAACTTTGTTTTTGTGCTCTAGTCTCATTTGAATGTGGCTGTTTGGAGCAAGAGGTTCCGTAGATACTTTTCAGCCACAGTTCAAGACAATCCAATTTTTACTCAGAGGTAGCTTTAGAAGACTGTGATGGGCTTGGGGCAATATCACAGGACAGGCACAGGGACTGGTAGACAAAAGTTTGACACTTTTACCCTTTCTTATTCTTTTGTAGGTGGTATCCAGCGAACAAAGTAAAAGACTGATTTACAATGCTCTTTATCCTACTACGTCAAAAATTCTTTGTGTACCCAGGGCTGTGGCACAATGGGATATTTGAATTTCACTTCTTTGTATTTTCTTTCCTTATTTTTTTCAAGACAAGGTTTCTCTGTTTAGCCTTGACTGTCCTGGAACTTGCTCTGTAGACCAGGCTGGCCTCAGACTCACAGAGATCCACCTGCCTCTGCCTCTGGAGTGCTAGGATTAAAGACCCGTGCCACTACCGCCCGGCTTCTGTGTCTTTACTAAGGCAAAAACTTTTACACATCATTTTTCTTTGAAAACATTATTCTGTGGTATATAAACCAGTGGAACTGGAAGTATGTTGCCCAGCCATTTGCCAATATTCCTTGGAAGCTTGTGAGTGGTTCACATTCTTGCTACCAACTCCAAACCTATTGAATCACTATCTAAGACACATAGGAGTGGGTATTAACTGCCTGTTTTTAAAAGACATCTTCATACCTCTGATGTACACTCAGGATTGATAGCCCATAGTGGAGACAGTGTTTCTCAGCTAGTAGTATAGACTTAACTTAAAAGAAGAAGAAAACCAAGAAAAAACAATATTCAGCTGTGTTCTTGAAAAATATGAGTTAATCTTCCTGTTATATGACTCAGGTAGTAGTTGTTTTGAAAAGGTCTTGCCTGCTTCCTCACTGTTCTCTGTTCTAACAAGAGTATGCTCCCTTGGTTTTCATGAGCCAATTGAGGCACTGTTGTTGCTGGTTTGTGGATTTGTTTGTGGTATAATAGCCTTCCTATTGAAATTTGCCATCATAAGGTATAAACCCAAGGTCCTCCTAAGATTTCCTGTGTCACCCTCCTCAGCCATTCCTCTTAGCCCCCCTCCATTCTTTTGTGACTCTCCAGTAAAGTCAAAGCCGCACTCTTCCATGAATCATACAGCCCATCACACTTGGTAGGGACCTATGCAGGCTCCCTGAACCCTCTTCCCCCTCATCCAATCTGATTTCCCAAAGGTAGTGCTACACCTACCAAAGCAGATGACCTTAGCCAATCCCACATCCATCTTCCTGGAGCTTGATAGTCATTTCTGCTGTGGACCTAGGGCCCCCAACACTTCTCCTTCCTCAGCCATTCTCTTCAGCACATCTCCACTACTATTTTCAGTTTTTAAATGAATGTTTAGGAACAAATCATTGTACAGTAGAGAAGAAAAGTGTATAGTTAATTTTGCTATAAACTGCCCCTGAGATTTCACCAGTGTCTGAGAGTTCACTGTCTTACTTGAGTCCTTTGAAAATGTTTAGTTAGTCTTAAGAAATTATAATTATGTCTGTGGGAAACTCTTATAACAATATTGAGCCCTTTTATTTGTTTAACAACTATTCCCATATCTTCTTTGTGAAGACCTTGTTTTGTCCACTTAACTGAGCTCTTTGTATTTTTCTTTCTTTCATTCTTTTTTTCTTTTCTTTTTTTTTTTTTTGAGTTTTGGGTATATTTGTGAATTTTATAGTCTACTCCAAAAATTTCAGGAAGTTAAATAAAATCAGAACAGAAATACATTGAGGCCATCAGAAATCATTGTGTTTGCTGTGAATAAATACTCCTATTTCAATTTCATTTTCACCATATATTTTTGTACTTTCTTAGTTTTTTTCTGAACTAGACTAGGGAAGTACAGTCCAGACAGTCTTGAAACTCTATAACTAAGGCTGCTTTTGAACTCGTGGCAATTTTCCTGAATCTTCCTTTTGAGAACTGGTATTACAGGTGTGTGACAAGGTTACTCTTGAACTCATGGCCATTCTCCTGCCTCATGCTCCTAAGTGTTGATGCTACAAGTGTGTGTGTGTATGTGTGTGTGTGTATGTGTGTGTGTATGTGTGTGTGTGTGTGTGTGTGTGTGTGTGTTTGAGATTTAAATTTCCAGATCTTCATTAGGTGTTTCTTATTTTAATCTAAATTTATTTTTTTCATAGGAAGAGAACAAAGATAATATACAAACCACCACAGGAAATTAAGTCAACAATAATACCAATAACAGAAAAAAGAAATTCTAAGTTAAAAATATTAAAAATTAAAACAAACCCTAATCCATCACTTATTAAAATATTTATGAGTACATCAGACACTTTTTGTCAAAAAAATACTGTTTAATTATAAAGACTCCTATGTGAAATAGTAGTGTAGTTATAGATGATAAAATTAGGACTAAACACCCCTCAAGTGGAAAATGATGGAAAAAAGATGCATCAGAAATACAGTAAAACTTCTGCAGATGCAAAGGTTACATTCATGTCAATTTAAATACAGTGTGTGGAAACAAAGTGTGCTATGTCAGCAGGGCTTCTGTTTGCCAAAGTGACATAATAATTCTAAATTTGTGTGCACCTGATTCTATAGATTTAAAATATATGAAATAAAAATTTACAGAACTATGAAAGGAGATAGATAAATCTACCATAAAAATGTAAAAGTGAATATATTAACCATCATAGATCAAGCAGAAAAAAATGAGAAGTGTGTAGAGTCAATATAAACAACACTGTTCACACCTTGACTGAATGGATGAGTAAACAGCATACATTCCCAGCATGTGGAGAATGTAGATTTTCTTTTTCTAGGATGCACAAGGACTATTTGAAAACTGAGCTCAGCCTACGCCTTAAGACATATCTCAAAGTGTAGTATAAAATTTAGCACATTTGGTAATGACATTATAGATGTTTAAAAATGACTTATGAGTCAAGTAAAAACTCAGAAAAGAAAAATAAGGTACTATATAGATATATTAAAGTAGGTTTCTAGTTATTAAACTGTCCTGAGAAGAAAATACAATGGATATTTAAAATATTTAGAGATTACAATAACAAAACTGTGTGTCAAAATTGTAGAGAAACTATGGAAAATATAGCCTTAATTATTTACCCTAGCCAAGGGTAAAGATAAATAATGTAAAAATTAGAAAAAATCACTATAAAACACATAAGAAAAGAGAGAGAGTAATTTTTCTCACTCCCCGAGTTCATCAACCTCTTCTTCCTCCTCTTTCCTATCAGTGTCTCACTATGCAGCTTTAGCAAGCCAGGTTGCCCTTAAATTATGGCTGTTCTCTTGCTACAGTCTCCAAATACTTGCATTACAGGTATACATCATCAATTCTACCTTGGGAATTCTTTCAAAAATCAATGATAGCATCAGGGCATGGTAGAGCTTCTCTCTGGCTCTAGCACTAAAATATCTGAGGCCAGAGGATCAAGGCGAGTGAGAGGGCAGGTATTAACATGGAAATAAATACGGAATCACAAAGCCCAAACAAATGCATTAAAATGCCCAGGACAACTGACAGTTATTGTTGGGAATGATCAAGAAAACAAAACAAGCCAAGGGATAGTGGCGCACACCTTTAATCCCAGCACTGGAGAGGCAGAGGCAGATGGATCTTTGTGAGTTTGAAGCCAGCCTGGGCTACAGAGTGAGTTCCAGGAAAGGCTCCAAAGCTACACAGAGAAACCCTGTCTCAATGCACCCAACCCCCCCAGCCCAGAAAAAAGAAAACAAAACAAGACTCCTAAGTAGGGGTCAGCTTTGAGGAGACCACAATAGAAGATAGAGAAGTGATCTGAATGTGAGGTAGAAAACAATGTGAGCCACTTTTTCCACTTCACTTGACAAGGTTAATGTAATAGCAAAAAAACTCAAAAATATAGATTTCCAAGTCTCTCCTAGTGTACGTAGAATAATTAAATATCTAAAAGCATACTGAACTAGTTAAAATGGTTTTCCAAAGAGAAAGTATCACATCCATATAATGTTTATGCTCATATTCCTTTTATTTTTCCTGATATTTTAAAATATATTTATTTTCTTTTTTTTTTGGCTTGAAAATTTCATATTTGCTATGATGTGCTTTGATCAAATCCAACCATTATTCTCTCCTTCTAGCTCCTTCCCCACCCCTCACACCACTTTTCCCTCCCAACTTCATCATGTGAACTTATTTTCAATCTATGGAGTGTGCTTAATTCTGCCCGTGTGTGCATGGGTGAGGGAGCATCTGCTTGCTTCTTAAGGACCACACGTCTGAATGAAATGGATGGAAGTGGATGCAGAGATCCACAGCCAAGCCCCAGGTGGAGCTCTAGGAGTCCAATCAGCAAGAGAGAGGAGGGATTATATGAGCAAGAGATATTGAGACCATGATTGGAAAAAGCACAGGAACAAATAGTCAAACTAGTGGAAACGCATGAACTGTGACCCAGTAGCTGATGAGCCCCCATGGAACTGGATCAGGCCCTCTGGATAAGTGAGACAGTTGATTAGCTTGAACTATTTAGGAGGCCCCCAGGCAATGAGACCAGGACCTGTCCTTGGTGCATGAGCTGGCTTTTTAGAACCTAGGGCCTATGCTGGGACACTTTGCTAATCCTTGGTGTAGGCAGGAGGGGACTGGATCTGCCTCAACTGAATCTACCAGGCTGAGCTGACTCCCCAGGGGAGATCTTGCCTTGGAGGAGGTGGGAATGAGGGATGGATTGCGGGGGGGAAGGCTGGGGGTGGGAGGAGGGAGGACAGGGGAACCCGTGGATGATATGTAAAATTAAATTAATTATAAAATAAAATAATAATAAAAAGAAATGGACTCTTTCCACAACAGTAGATTAGCTGTATGTCTCTATGTTACTTGTTATCTACTACAAAAAGAAGCTTTTCCAATGAATGATGAGAGACACTAATCCATAGGTATAAAGATAAGAACCTATGAGGAGAGGTTAGTGCTATGCCTACTAGTACTCCGCTCTCCCTGGGACCTAGGACTGAGTCAGTTGCAGGTTTCTGTCCCAGTCAACAGTGTCACACATGACTTCCCTTTTGCACAGCACATCTTAAAACTAAGCATAAAGTAGTTTTTTCCATAATATTCCTTTCACTGGTACACCAGTGGGAATATCTTGCCAGGGCCGTATATATTATATAAGGTTCACAATAGGTTAACACTGTTGATTACTTACCTAGCAGTGTGCATAGAATCCTCCATTATCCTTAAAGCTAGCCACTAGGAATGATTTTTCCAGATCACTGACAGCTTTATTCCTGCATGTCCTATGATTCAAGTTTGTGGCATATTCAGCAATAGGGCCTTGCTATTAGGATCTGGAAAACCTTATAGAATTCTAAATCTTGTTTAAACTACTTCATAGAAATAGAAGAGGGAATAATCTTCACAAATTCTTTTTACACAGCCAACATTACACTAATTAAACAAAATACACAATGGAAAAAATGAAAATTATAGCCCAATTTTCCTGATGAACATAGATGCAAAAATTTTCAAATAAATACTTGTAGCCCAAATCTACAAAGTTCTTCAAGCATGATCAAATTAACTTCATCCCAGTGATGTATGGATAATTCAACTTATATAAGTCAATAAATGTAAGTCACCACATAAATAGACTCAAGGACAGAAACCACATGACAATCTCATTAGATGATAAACATGCCTTTGACAAAATCCAACATCCCTTCATTATAAAAGTCCTAGAAAAATCTAGGGCTACGAGGGATAAATATCAGCAAAATACAACAGGCTCACAGTGAAAGTCATGATAAATGTAGAAAAACTTGAAATATTTCCAGTAAAGTCAAGAACAAAAGGATGTCTGTCCTATCCACTTCTGTTCAATACAGGTTTTGAAATCTGAGCTAGAATAATGCAACAGGAAATAAACCATTACAAAATTAGTAAAGGAAGAAGTCAATCTATCCTTATTTTCAGATGATGTGATTCTATTCATAAAAGGTCCTGAGGATTCAAACCAGGAAACTCCTACAGTGGATAAATTCATTTGTGAAAGCAGAAGACACAGAATTAACACACAAAGTTCCATACAGTATTATAAGGAAATATTTAGTCTTGGGAATTGTCTCCAAAGGCAACCTGCAATCAAGGATTTCCATAAAGCATTTCCATAGGGCTTTATACAACTGTTAGTAATGGCCGTTAGAAAGGGAGGCAGGAAGAAGGAATCCAATCAAGCATATTTTGGTTAGGCCTTTGGGAACTGATGTAGATGCCTAGAGGAATGCCAGTGACTTCCCTATCCAGGACAACGAAAGTAGGGCAGTTAGGCCAACTCCGCCCATTTCCTTGTTTCTGTATGCTTTCATAGGTATTTATTCCATAAGCATTTGCCTTGTGTTGAAAATGGGTTTCCTGCCACCAGCTGTCAGAGAGAGCTCCCGGTCAGGGGTATTGTGGGGAAAAAGAGTTACCTATCAATGTGCAGTTGTTTTCATTAACATTTGGTCACTATCATTATCATATAAATCATAAACACTGTTTATATTTTGAGACATGGCTCACAGACCAGTCAGACTTGGAGAGATCCTTGTGCTTCAGCTTTCTAAGTACAGACGTTTAAAGAACAGGCAATTCCAGTCTTCTCCTGTCTGCCTGCCACGTCCACACTTGGAGAAGAAAATGGTGTGTAGGGGAGTGTGTGCTCAGACTAAAATCCCTGTTAAGGGTAATGAATCAAAGGTAGTAGTAGTTTATCATATAGAGTGCATCCCAGAACATGCTCAGTTTAACAGCAAAGAGATTGTTAAGATGGTTTCTCATCTGAAGAAATTAAACAGAAAATAACTATGTGCACATCTCAACAGGAGCAGAAAAATACTTGGAAAACTAAAATATCAATACATGGTGAGATTTTATGATTAAGTAAAAGGAATAAAGACTCTTCTTACCATGATGAAGAGAGGCACATCGTGCAATGGAACCAGGGAAAATATTCTGCCTTATAAAATAAATATATTAGAGCATTTTCTTTAAAATAAACAAGAGCAATGGTGTCTGTGATTAGCATTTCCTGTCAGTGTCAGGTTAGATAGAGGAGCTCAGCAAAGTAAAGGAAGTGAAGAGGATTTTAAGCATGAGAATCAGTAAAATGTAAACCAAACAAATTATTTTCAGATGTTATGGTTGCCTATATAGAAAGCAGAACATTTAAAAATTATTAGCAATAGTGAAAGAGTATGTCAATGTGGTTGTAAGCTGGGAGATCAATATGTACAATCAATTTCATTTTGGTATACCAGCATAATTCAGCAAATGTAATTAGAGAAAACATTTCCCCTTCTCAGATCATCAAAAGTGAATAAAAAAATACAGAAATGTGTACTTCTAGATAAAATTGTCAATGAAGTTCAAACCAAAAGTGGAGAGATGTCAAGATTGTTGACACTTGCAGTAAAATGTGACAAGTCCCTTTCTATGGATATGTGCACTAATGCAATTGCGATCAGAACTCCAATAAAATTGTAGGGGAATTAACTAGCTGCTTCTAAAAGTATAGAAAAGCAAATGACAAAAACAGCAAAATTTTTTCTGAAAAATGAGTTGAGAAAAATTATACCTTCCAAATATCAAGACTAGTTGTTAGAATCTGCCTTTAACACAAGCTCCTTCTAAGTTATATGCAGTGGGATTTCAGAAGTCCTCCACACAATTCCCTTGGGCATGTATTTTAATCTAAATGTGTCCAGTGCTAAATCCCTATCACAAAGAGATGGGTTTATAATCTGTGGATCTACCCTAACTTTTAGAGAGAAAGCATAAAATACTCAACTCTCAGAGCTATCTGTGCCAACCTATACAATAACTATTTTCCCTTGAGTCAATGTAAACAGGTGAGGTTTTCTTATCTAATACTCTTCTCATTCTTTTACTCTGTGTGTGTGCAATTGTACAGAAGTGAGAGAAAGATGTCTAGTATCCTGCTCTTTGACTCTTGGCCTTCTTCCCTTGAGACAGGGTCTCTATCCAGATCTGAAGCTATGTTGATGATCAAAAAGTCTCGCCTGTCTTCCTGTCTCTGACCCCTACAGTTACTGTTACAGGCATGCATAACCACACTTGGCCTTTCTCACGTGGCTATAGCGATCTAAGCAGAGTTCCTCATGTTTGAGCAATTAGAACTCATACCCACTGAGCTGTCTCTCGAGCTCCTGTCTTCCTTAAGGTGAGACTGTACTGGACTGGCCATTTATCATTCTTCAGTCCTTGAACTTGAACAAACGGACATATCATATACCCTCCTTGAAAAAGCCACCAGGCGCTGGGCGGTGGTGGCGCACGCCTTTAATCCCAACACTCGGGAGGCAGAGCCAGGCGGATCTCTGTGAGTTTGAGGCCAGCCTGGGCTACCAAGTGAGCTCCAGGAAAGGCGCAAAGCTACACAGAGAAACCCTGTCTCGAAAAAAACAAAAAAACAAAAAACAAAAAACAAAAACAAAAAAAAAAAAAAAAGAAAAAGAAAAATCCACCAGGCAACATTGCCTGCTTATCGTAATCTTCCTCAGAACTCTGTTTTTTCATACTTTTGTTCCTCATTTCTCTTTGAAGCACAGCTCTTTCAGGTTTTTGAAAGCTGCACTCGATGTTCTAGCTTCCTCCATTCTGGCCACTCAACATCTGTCTCTTCTGCTGCTGTTTCCTCCCCCTCTGCCTGCCCCGCTCTCCCATCCACTTTAGGATGCCTAATTGGAAGGTTTATCATCTGTTGCTGTCCTTTCTTTGGCTCCTTATCAATTCATTCCACACATGTCTCTGGTAATTCCCATGTGGCTAAACAATTCTACCTCTGCCTTGACCACTCACTCCCCTGAGCTGCCAACCCATGTGCAAAAATGTCAGTTCGACCTCTTCAGTGACTATACCAAAGATGCTTCCATCTCACCACAGTGAAATATTGAGCTCAGCTTCTAAGCTCTTTGCACAACTCCATTCAAAAACCCGTCTCCTTCAGTGTTCACCATCTGGAGCACTACAGTGGTTAATATCTACAAAATAAAAGCTTAAATTAACAATCTTTCTCATCAACTGTAGTCATTCAATCAACAAATATTTTAGGCTTTTATGTATTGCTGCCATCCATACTCATTCCCCAAGCTCTTTCCTCCTCTCTAATGCAAGTTTTTGCCTCAGAACTTGAGTATCTCAAATGATGTCATGCCATCTCTCTGCTTAAGGTCTTGGTGCTGCAGAAAGACCCACTGAACCTCAGCTGGCTCTTTCTCCTTCCTCTCTTTATCATTCTCTACCTCCCTCCTTCCTGCTCTCCTACTATCTTTCCTTCTCTCAACCTTCTTTCTTCCCTCCATCCCTACTTCCTTCCCTCCTTTTATTCCTTCTGCCCTCCCCATATTCTCCCCTCCCTCTCTCTTCCTCCTCCTTTTATCTTCCTCCCTTTCTTCCCTTCATTTTAATTGTAAGCACAATTCCGATTTTGTGGTTGTTTTAAATTATGATGTATCTATAGATACCTCCATATGTTTAATAATCTATACTAAACTATTTATGAGAAACTTTATGCTGAAAATACACAGGTTGAGTACAACTTGTAATACATACACATCAAACACAATCAGTTGTAAATCACTAATTGGCATAGTTGTGGAGATTCATTCTTGCCAGAATTTGAATCTACAGTGTTCCTCAGAGGTCCTTGTGCTAAGGGTTTGGGATGTGGTAGCAAATACCTCGGGCATCAGGAGGACATTCTCTTGGAAGGAAGAATAGAACCATACCTCATATCTTTCTCTCTTCTCACCTTTGAGCTCTAGACTGTAATTTGAATAGGCTTCTTCTCATGTTCCACATGTTCCATGTGACATACTGTGCCATCACAGGCTTTCCAAAGCAACATTGCTGTGTGGTCAGGGACTGAAAACTTCAAACTGTTAGCCAATTCTTTCCTCTAAATAAGTTGATGAACCCAGGTATTTTGTTACATCAATAGAAATATATAACTTCACATTCAAATTTTTCATGCATAGGAATACAACAGTTAACACTAATGATTACAGGGGCTCTTGTGAATATCCCATTGTTATTCTGAATAGTGCTTATAGTAATCTTAAGGTATTTTATAGTAGATTTACATCTGCATATTTGCTTGTTTATTATTTTGTCTCCACTTGTAATTGTCACAGGGTGCTTTCTACCTTGCCATGCTGCTGCAGAGGAGATGTCTCAGCAAGTCTGAGGAAAATGAAGTTTTTATTTATTTATTTATTTATTTGTACTGACATTGGTAAGGAAAGGCGTTTGGAGATCAAAAGGCTTGTGCTTGAGGACTAAGCACAAAGCTCTTTACATAATTAACACAGCCAGAGAGAATACACAATTACTTGAGAGCCAGTTTGCTTAGAGAGGAACTGATGTCACCAGTGGCCTTGAGATTGACAGGGCAAATGAGAGTAAAACAAGAAAGGTAAACAGACAGATGTTCCTGATAATCAGATAATATTGCTTGAAGTCCAGGGATATTGCACTTGAGAATGTTTCAAGGTCTGAGAGTTTAAGGCACCCAGGTTCTCTACCCTCACCTAAGTTCAAGGAGGCTGGAGACAAGCAGATTCACCTGGGTCACTGTAACATTGAGCTGTGAGTATTCTTCATCAGAGAAGGCCTAAGACCATTCCTAAAATTCCTGTGGATGCAAAGTAGGACAGGGATATGTTTCCCATGTTTCTGAGACCAACATGTCGTCCAGGGTAGATTAGAGGCCACCCACAATCCTGATACAAGGGGTTCATAGCACAAAGTTCTGTGGACCAGAGGCAGAACTCAGGGAGAATTGGAGGCCTTGAGGAACACCAGTTGGAAGTGGTATGGTATACTACAAACAATGGATCCAATAGCTCAGCTTACTGCATGGCAAAACATATAAATGCTGAGACCTGTTGCTGTACACCAATCCTTTTGAATGTCAGGTGGCATGAAGTGAGGGACTTTAATCCAGGGACTATTATCTGGGCCGAGAAGTGAAATATAGCCACACCTATATGAGGAAATTTAAGAGGTAAAGCTAAACTATAAAATTAAATAAATAAATTCAACTAAGGGACGTGATAGAAAGAGTAAGAAGTCATAAAGTAATATTTCCCTATATAAGCTGGAACATCTAGGATGTTTTCAAATCTTTTTTTGAGAATATCTGTGTATTTATTTTCTTCCATGCAAGAGTGGAAATGATATAGGTCTGTCTTGTCTTCTGATTATTGTATGTTTTCTCAACAACTTAGAACTACATAAAAGGTTTTCAAACCTAAATATGGCAAATTCTTTCCTCTTGTAAATAGCAATAAATTTGAAATTATTTATTTCTGAAACATGACAACTCTTGCCAACATGAATTATGAAAGCAACAAACAATAAAAATAAACCACAACATGCCCTATGTGGTGATATTTTATTTGTGCTCTAACAAATAAAGTTTCCCTGGGGATCAGAGGACAAAGCTAGCCACTATATTAACATAGAGGTCAAGCAGTGGTGGCACACACCTTTAATCCTAGCATTCAGGAGGCAAAGATTCATCCGGATCTCTGTAAGTTCAAGGCCACACTGGGACCAGAACCAGGTCTGGTGGTACACACCTTTAATCCCAGCACTAGTTAACCATACAAGTTTGGAGGTCTGTACAGACAGACAGGAAGTGATATAGCTGGGCCAAAAGAGGAAGTGATGTAGCTGTGTGGAGAGAGGAAGAAAGATGACAGGGTACAGAAAGGTATATAAGGCGTGAGTATATAGGAAGTAGCTCTCTTGGGCTGAGGATTTCCTAGCGGTAATAACTTGTGGCTGGCTTGTTTTTTCTTCTGATCTTTCAGCTTTCACCCCAATATCTAGCTCCAGGTTTTTTAATTAATAAGACCATTTAGTAATTTGTGCTACAGCCCTTTTTAAAGCTGGCAACTTTATTTCAACTTCCATTTGAAAATGCACCTAATTTGAGTGAAAAATACAGAAGGCTGTTTAAGTTTTTCTGAATATAAGACAGTTAAATGTAAAACTGTGAAAGCCGAAATAATAGGGTAACAGATCCCTGGGAGATGGCTCTTTGGGTAAGGTGCTTGCCTCACAAGCATCGAGATCTGAGTTTTCCACCTCATCATCCTCATAAAAGCAAGCAGTGAGGCACACATCTGTCACTCAGCCATAGGGGAGCACATACAGCTGGATTCATGGGCAGCTAGCCAGCACTCTAGCTAAATGGCAAGCTCTAGGTTCAGTGAAAGATTGTCTCAGAAATGAAGTGGAGGAGTGACTGAGGAAGATGCTTCTTGTTGACCATCAGTCTCTCCATGTGTACAAACATGCACATACACATGCACCAGAGGGAGAGAGTTGTAGAGATGGGAGAGAAAAGGAGGAAGTAAGGGAGTAAAGGATAAAGTAGCATGCACAATGTTTTGGAACCAGCAGTGATTTTGTGTGTGAGAGATTCTTACAGGGTGCTGAACCCGACTTACAGGGTGCTGGACCTGCAGACTTGCTTTGGATCTTGAAAAACCTTGGTTAACATCAAGTCCTACTTTTAACAGCTGGATATAATCACCTCCTCACTGTCGCTAGATGAGAAACTTTCTCCATCTTCTTCTGCAGGAGGCAGATTGGTGATCTGTGACAGCTGCCAATAGGTTCTTACCATTGACCAGGTGACTTTCTTCCCAAGGTACATACACAGAGTATTCCAAGGATCCTTGTAGCTTGTTTCTTCAAACATGTTCATGGATACTTCAGTTTATTTCCCTTTCCTCGTTCATCTGGACCTTGACAATGTTCTCCTGGTGTTCTCTTCCTTCTCTTCTGCTACGTTATTCTTACAAAGTACTCATTCAAACCTAGACTTCCTGAAGGTCAATGCAAAAGAGAAAAGGCTTGTTCTGGATGTTTTGATGTAGAGGAGTTGCCCCTTTCCTTTGGAGCCTATGGGGACACTTCAGAATATAACATGGAGAGCAGGAAGGCCTGTTTGCCTCATTGATGGATGAAAAGAGAAAGAGGAAGTGACCAAGGTTGCTCAGTCTTCCTCCTTACTGGCTCTGCCCTACAACCTCCTACAAGATGATCTCCCTAAGGTTTCTCTGTCTTCCAGTAGTACCCTCTGGAGAACAAGACCTCCCTACAACAGCCTTTGGCGGGCATTTGTGATCGCAATACTAGCACCGTCTTTAAATTCCAATGATTCCAGCTGCCTCCAGTTTCTTCTATCACCTCACAGATCCTTGGAGAGTGGTCCTCAACATTTGCTATAAGTTAATTTAAAATGGAAAGGAGTGACTATTACAGAGAAGCCCCAGGAAGCCTATCTCCAATAATGATTCACTTACTTTATTCTTACTTTTAAGGTTTTTCATTTTAAAATAATTTCCTGGGATGCTGAGATGGCTCAGTGGGTAAAGATATTTGTATCCAAGCACGATGGGCTGAGTTTAGTACTGGAAATCTAGGTGATAAAGGAGAGAACTGATTTTTAACAGTTGAAAAGTTGTTCTCTGACTTACACACACACACATACACACACACACACACACACACACACACACACACATGCATACATGCAGATAAATGTAAAAAATAATTTAACAGTCATAGAAATGTTGCAAAATTAATGAGCCAAATAATTCCTTGGTCATCTTTTACCTAATGTTTCCAAATGTGGGTATCGTCACTAACCAGAGTCCAGTGGACAATATCAAGAAATGAATATTGATTCTACACTGTTAACTGACTTTCAGACCGTATTAAAAATTTAACAACTGTCCCACTAATGTTGTTTTTCTGTTCTAGGATACAAGTCAAGATGACACATTGAAGTTAGCTGCCATTTCTTGTTACTCTCTGCTAACCTGCCATAGATCTCAGTCTTACATTCTTGTCACTTTTCCATGTTTTGGTCAGTGATTCTGTAGTTACACTGCAGTGCAACCTTGTGACATTTTTTTGAATCATCTTATGTTTCTTATGCTTAAAATTGGGTCATTCTTTGTAGCAGTAATTCTTGAAAGGGATGTTCATTGGGAATTGTATTAGAAGATACATGGTCCTGATTTGTCACAGTCCAGGTGATCCCAACATTGATCAGTTGGTTAATGTGGTGGCCTGGTGTCCCAGCACAATTATACTCTATAGCTCCTCTTCTACTGAGTATGTCCTTAAAGGAATGTGCAATGAGATGATGAAGATAGGCTTAGCATATTTTTGCTCAGCAATTTTAGCATTAGTTCACACCTGAGATGTTGAGAACTTGATGTTTGCAAATCATGATTTTCCTCTGATATTTTCTCACTGCATGTATTAAATATCCGACTGTAATAAACATCCATACTCACTCACATTTAACTTGTTTATTTATTCATGTAAGTATAGACTAATAAAAATTGTTTTTATTTTCTAAAATATAACCCATTAGAGTCAATATTTTCTGAGTAATAGGGCCATGGATTTGTTAACAAAATCACTTGATTCTCTGGAGTCTTTCTATAATGTGTTTTTGATTTTTGAGAGCTCTTTTTCTGTATAACATCTCAGGATATTTTAGGCTCAGCGTGAACTTCTCCTGACCCACATTCTGAAGTGAGTATTGGTCCAAGCAATCTTTATTGATTTTAGTAAATAACAATATTTAAAAAATAATTTTTGTCAGTCAGATGTGGTCATCTTTATTAAAGTATCATTTGTTCTAGGTTCTTCTAGAACAGATTATGGGAACGAATTCATGGCATGTATTTACATGTGTGAATATATTGCAAACATACAGTTGTGCCTATGTACACAAAATCCCTTTTCGCTTTCCTGCTCCATGTATGTGTTAAATTCTGCTTCTTTGTTTCTTGTATGTAGGCTGTGTTGGTGGTGAGTTTCTAATATTTCCCCACAGCTTCCACTTGATGCTACCTTACCTGGTTTGTGATTCCAATTATTACCATGAGAAAATGGGATCTTTGTGCCTATATTTTCTTATTTTAACTATCTTTGCATGTACCTAATGGAATCAAAACTTTTAGCTGATACAACTGTGATAAAGTAATTTATTAAACAGAGGATAATGCCTGGGTTCCTTCAGTTTTAGACATTATTGTGCATATGAAAATATTGCTTCCTAAATTAGTTGATTAGGGTAGTTCTCCTCCTTGCCTTCCTTGTGGTTGGATTATCTGTAATGAAGACACAGTGTGAAATCCTTTCTGGATTCACACAAATTCTACCTATGCTTGAGTTATTCATTTCTTTGATTCTGTGAAATTCTAGCTTTGATCTAAATGTCAGGAAGATACAAAAAGGAACATCTGTGCATGTAACACCCGCCTCCCACACCATCTTCATGATTTCTTTCCCTTCTGCCAAACTTAAAGTGGTTTTGCTTTGGTTTTGGTTTTGCAAAGAGGACCAAATAATCGCACATCTTCTTGAGTTCACCAATTTCTACCAATAAATGTTAACGGTCATGGATACTTCTTTCTAGTTTGATTTTGACCCTTCCAACTATAGCTAACTGTGCTCCATATTAATTTATAGAGTTCATCTGTGGAATTTTTCCCAGCTATCGCCTGTATATGTTGTAGAACTCATCCTTCTAGAATCCTTTAGCCACAGACGCTGGCCTGTTTTGTCCTGTAGATTCAGGTGTTTAATTACAGAGACTAATCATGACTTGCACATTTAAATATTGGTATCATTGTGCTTTTTAATTTTGGAGTTTTGGGTCCATGTTTTGCTTTGTTTTCATTAGGAAAATCTGGTCTGTCAATGTTCCTCATTCTGTACTCACCCTTCATGTTCCCACTTTGTGTATCTTTGTGAGGGGTTTTTGTCTTGTTTTATTTTAATTTCATTTTGCTGAGTTTTTAATGATATTTGTAAGTAATTACTTTATTATTATTTTGTCACCTTGAAAAATAATCTTTGGGTACTAGAATACATTGGTTTTAAGTAACTGTTTTCTCTCTCTCTCTCTCTCTCTCT
>CABHPR010123984.1:8040-26073 GCA_902168415.1 Peromyscus melanophrys | reverse complement strand
ATATATATATATATATATATATATATATATATATATATATTCCTCACTTTTTTTTTTTCAGGCAAGGTCCCTTCCTGAACCTGGAGCTCCTTTAGCTCCCTTTTCCACTAGACCTGTCCATCAAGCCTCTGGGATCCACCTGCCTTTCCCCTCCAGCACTGGAATTACAGATGCACACCGCCATGCCAGACTTTTCACGTGGGTGCTGGGGATCCAAACGAATGTCCTTGTGCTTGTACAGATGAGCCATCTCCCTGGCCTTTTCTTTTCCCGGGCTGGCCTCACACTTGCAGCAATCCTTGTGCCTCAGCCCCTCAAGTGCTGGATTACAGGAGCGATCCCCCCCATACCCAACTTTATATTTTCCTTTAAAACTATGATGCCCGGAAGTGTGGCGCACACCTTTAATTCCAGCACTTGAGAGGCAGAGGCAGGCAGAGCTCTGAGTTCCAGGCCAGCTGGTCCACAGAGTGAGTTCCAGGACAGCCAGAGCTACACAGAGAAACCCTGTGTCAAAAAAACAAACAAAAAAACCTACTTTTGTCAAATTTAAGTGATGTGTCTAAGAGGATGCCACGCCAGATGCCTCATATTCTCCACTGATGAAACAATGCGAATGGAATTACAAACTGCATTTCTATATGTGTGTCGGTCACATGCCAGTTAGAATTAGATCAGTCGCTTCAGCAACATTAAAGTTTCTTCCTTCCTCATCCCTCCCTTCCCATGTTGTTCAGGGAAGTACCCTAGTGCTTTGCTGACCCCACCCCCACCCCCGTTGTTAGCACCCAAGGCTTTGCCCTAGTGGTCCAGTGTGGATACTGTGTGTGTCTGCGCTCCAGGCAGCAAACGGGAATGGAGGTGATACAGGGGAAGTGAGCAAACACTCTCAAATGATTCCAGAGGCTGCCCTGGCATACTTCCGGTACTTGTGCTTACATCCCAGCAGCCAGAGCTGGAAATGAGGTCTTTATTTTGCCGAGCACGTGTATAGCTAAACAGTCATGAAATACTAGCAAAGGGACTGACTGGGAACAGGTTCAGTCTGCAGAGTGCCTGCTGTGCAAGCGTGACGGTCTGAGTTCAGACTCTCAGTACCCACAGGAAAAGCCCAGCGTGGCAGCACACATCTGTGGCTCCAGTGCTGTGGGTGTCCGCCTGCTAAACTTTATAAAAATGATACACGTACACTTAAAATAATTTAAACAGTACGGTTAAGTTTAAATGGCCCCAATGCCACCACCAAGAAATGACTAGCACAAGCGTCACTGTACATTATTCTAGAAAGGTTATGTGACTGTTTACAGACAGGAGGAAAGGCAACAGATATTTTATAATATAAGTGTCCACCCTGGGCCAGCAAGATGGCTCAGCAGGTAAAGGTGCTTGCTGCCAAGTCTGATGATCCCTAGTACTCACGAAGTAAAAGGGGAAAACGGACGTTTGAAAGTTGTTTCCAACTCCACAGGCACTGTGATCTGAACAAATACACACAGACATACAAGAAATAAAATAAACAAATGTAAGCCATAGTGGTACATACGTTTAGCTCTATGAGTTTGAGGCCAATCTGGTCTACATCGTGAGAACTGGTCTCAAAAAAATTCCAAATAAATAAATAAATAACTATTTGATTTGTAATACTGGTGCTACTGAAATGAAACATGTTGTTTAATGTTATTTGAACTTAATAGAAAAGAAAGTTGGAGTGAAATCTTAAGGAAGAGTTGGGCCTCAAAGAGAGTTTCCTGACTGCAGGAGATATTACTTCCTAAAAGACACCTCCGAGGTTAACCCAAAAGTTGCAACAGTATCGGGAGACTTGTCTTTTTCTTCAAGTTCACATTTCTTTCTTTTTTAGTTTTTCAAGATAGGGTTTCTCAGTGTAGTTCTGACTGTAGACCAAGCTGGCCTTGAACTCCTTGAACTTGAAATCCTCCTGCCTCTGCCTCCCGAGAGCTGGGATCAAAAGTGTGTGCAACCATGCCCGGCTTAGAGTTGGCATTTCGGTTGTATGTGCTGCCATTCCTGTCTTGGTTTTCCCCATCTTCTTGGATTTGCGAATTGTTATTCTTCCAGTGTCTGGACTAGGGACAATCGCGTTCAATTCTGGAAACAGAATTCTGCAGTTACTCAGTATACAGTTTAAATTCATTAATTTGATGCTCATCAACCGTCCTTTCACAGTGTGTTTCCATTTGCAATAAAAAGACAACTCAGTTCAGTCTTAATAGGAGGAATTTCTTTAGTTGTTTTTCCAAGAAGGGTTAGGATGCTTAAGAATGTCAACTATGCTGGGCAGAGTGGCACATGCTTTTCAGTCCCAGCACTCAGGGAGGCAGAGAGAGAACCAATTCCAAGGTTATCCTCTGACCTCCACAGGTGTGGGTGTGCTCTGGTACATGTATGTCATGCATGTACGCACGTGCACGCGCACGCACGCACACACGTAATAAAAAAAAAGTTGTTATTTTAAAGAATGTCAGCTAACCAATAAGGGTGGGCATGCCTTTATTCCCAGCACAGAATGTGGTAGGTTTGGATCTTTTTTCTTTCAGGAAAAGTCTGAAACCAGCCTGAATTTTTCCCTTAGAGGTAATGCTTTTCTCTTTGGAAGAAAAAACATCACTCTTCACCTTATTTATTTGTTTGTTTGTTTTTTGTTTGTTTGTTTGTTTTCAAGACAGATTTGTCTGTGCAGTTTTGGAGCCTGTCCTGGATCTTGCTCTGTAGCCCAGGCTGGCCTCAAACTCACAGAGATCTGCCTGGCTCTGCTTCCCGAGTGCTAGGATTAAACCACCACCGCCTGACCTGTTTGTTTTTTTAAGATAGGGTCTCTCTATATAGCCCTGGCTGTCCCGGCACTTGCTCTGTAGACCAGGCTGGCCTGGGATTCACAGAGATCTGCCCGCCTCTGCCTTCTGAGTGTTGGGATTAAAGGTGTGCGCCACCGCCCATGCATGGCCCATTTTTAAAAAATTGATAATTATGAGATGTCTTAGTATTCAATATTCC
Organism: Peromyscus melanophrys; assembly: GCA_902168415.1. Taxonomy (NCBI): domain Eukaryota; kingdom Metazoa; phylum Chordata; class Mammalia; order Rodentia; family Cricetidae; genus Peromyscus; species Peromyscus melanophrys. Next base: position 23,058 of record CABHPR010123984.1, on the reverse strand, counting down.
AAATCTCGTTTTCTGGAACATTGTGTGTGCTCAGTCTGCAGTGGTGGGGGTTTGTTTTCTGCACTAGAGGAATCCTCCCTGGCCCTGGCTTTAGCTTCTTCTGGAGTGTCCATCATGTCACCTTCATTACCCTTCATTCCCACAGAGCTGCTTTCATGTCTTCGCCCCCTTTAGGAATCTGACCTCAGGGGGCTCCGCTCTTTCGCTAACGGGTCTGTCAGTTCTAATCGATCTGTTCGCTCTGTAATGCCTTTTGTCTTCAGTTTGTATCCTTTTTGTCTCATTTTCTGCTTTCATCTCCCCCTCTTTGAGCCTTCTACTTACTAAATTCATTGATTTATTTTTTTAAAAACATTATTTTTGTTATTAGCGTGTGAGAGAGCACACATGTGCACAGTATGTGCGTGTGTGGAGGTCAGAGGTCGACTCTCAGGAGACAGTTCTCTCCTTCCACCTTGGGTCCTGGGGATCAAACTCAGGCTTGGAGGCAAGCACTCTTAGCTGCCGGGCCACCTTGCCAGCCCTGATGTTCTTCTTAACTGACTTTATAGCATGAAGCCAGTAAAAGGAACTCCTTCTATCAGGATTTTTAGGGAAGAAGGGAAGGAACTCCTTTTGCCCTTTGTTTTCCTCTTATTAATCATTAGGAATTTGCTCTTTGCTGCCGTGTGTACTGTTTGGTTTTGGTTTGGTTTGGTTTGGTTTGGTTTGGTTTGGTTTGGTTTTGGTTTGGTACCTTTCTCTCTCTCTCTGTTTCTGTGTGTGTGTGTGTGTGTGTGTGTGTGTGTGTGTGTGTGTGTGTGTGTGAGAGAGAGAGAGAGAGAGAGAGAGAGAGAGAGAGAGAGAGAGAGAGAAAGTAGATATGAAATTTGCTACTTACTTAAGATTTAAAAATAGATGACAGGGTCTAGAAGGGGCACCCGCCAATGAGCAAGCCTGGAAATGGAAGTCCCATTATTTTACCGAGGCCCAGACTGTCCTTAGTTAAGGAACCACAAAGATGTCCCCGACCTCCACTTCCAGAACGTCCCTGATGCATCTCTGTGCTCCACAGCTGCCCAGCAGGGAGGCAACATCATGCCAAGCCTGTCTCAGAGAAGCCTTCAGCTTTATAAGGCGCATGCCATTTGTCCATTTTCTCTGCCTGTGGCCTGCCCTGTCCTCTGGCTCGCTAGAACTCTGGGCCAACACAGAGTGGGCGCTTTCTCCTGTTTTAACTTTTGGGGTGGGGTGGGGTGGGGGAGAGCCAACTATGCCTTAACCAAAGATGTGTGATCTACAGCACAAAGGACTTGCCCTTGGCGTGTGGCTTCCAACCCTGCAGCAGGAACAGGTGACCTGGTGACAAGCTGCCCCACAGAGTGACACTCCTAGGCAGAGATGAGAAAGCTGAAATGTTTTTCTTTGGGGGGAAAATGTGACCTTCAAGAGAACAAATGCTTCACGCTGGCTGTCACGTCAAAGAAAGCTCAAAGGAGAACAGGTACACCTGTGAGACCAGATTCAAACTGGGAACCCCCCACCCCTAGAGCCGTCCAACTGGGCCCAGGGAGGCCCAGAGAGGACAAAGAGAAAAGGCCCAGCAGGTGGAGCCCTCCCCCTCCCCAAATAACTCTACTCCATCTGCTTTATACATCAGGCTCTCACTTCAACAAAGGCTTCTTCTACAGCTAAAAATAAGTCAGAAACCGCGACTCCTGGGAATTTATTCAGAGACAACATGAGTCCGGAAAAGGCTGCCGTAGGGAGGAGTGGCGGGGAGGAACCTCTGTGGCGGAGTTAGGAGAGCGGACAGGAGGAGTTTCACCTGACACCAGTGGGTGGGTCAGGAAGGTGGGAAGAAGTTCCGTGGAGAACCGTTAGGAATTACTCTAAGTGGGAGAGGAAATAACAATAAATAAACAATAAAGAGGAGAAAGCTGAGGACCTGACTGCTGCCCAGGACCCACCTAGACAGCCAGAGGAGCAGGGGGCTAAGGCCCCATAGCACACCTGTCTGATTTGCAAGTGTTTTGGATGGCAGGGGCAGGTGGATCGCTGGGAGTTCCAGGCCAGCCTGGTCTACATAGCAAGTTCCAGGTCAACTATGGTTACATAGTGAGACAGTGTCTCAAAAAAAAAACCTAGAACTAAAACTAAACTCACCCCCCTGCCCCGTGTGTGTGTGTGTGTGTGTGTGTGTGTGTGTGTGTGTGTGTGTGTGTTTATGTATGTGAATATAGGGAGGGGTGTACTGAGCACGCACGAGGAAGTCAGACACAACCTTGTTCCTGCTGTCTACCTTGTCTGAGGCAGGATCTCTTGTTGCTCGTCCATGATATACACCAGGCCTCCTGGCCTGTGAGCTTTCAGGGATGCTCCACTTCCTGTTTTGCCACAGGAATGCTAGGATTACAGATGTGAACTACTGGGCCTGCCTGGACTTGGGTTCTGGGAATCCAACCTCAGGTCTGGATGCTGGATGCTGAAGACATAGACAGAGAGGGGCCAAGGACTTCTCCCTTGCATCGTTTTTGTCTGTGTGTACATGCATGTGTGTGTGTGTGTGTGTGTGTGTGTGTACATTTGTGTTCGTGCACAAATGGAGGCCAGAGGAACTCAGGTGTCATTCTTTGGGCACTGTCTATTTAAAACACAAAAACAAAAACAGGGTCTCTCATTGGCCCGGAACTCACCCAAAAGGTCAGGTTGGCGGGTCAGGAGGTCTAAGGATCCACCATCTCTACCTCCCCAGCACTGATGACAACCATCTACTACCATGGCTGGTATTTCTTATATGGTTTCTGAGGCTTGGACATCGAGCTTATTACAACTGAGCTGCCTCTCCAGCCCCCTGCTGTCCCTATGCCAGAGGAAGACAGCTTTTCCAGATGCCTCCTGGTATGGTTTTGAATGTAAGATGTGTCCAACAGCCTCCTGTGTGTCTCAATACTTGGTCCCCATCTGGGGGTGCCGTTTTGGGGAGTTGTGGAGCCTGGAGGACGCTGGCCCAGCTGGCTGGGGTGGGTCACTGGGAGTCTCCCAGTTCAGCTTGTTCTGCTTGCTGAGCTGGCCACAGCAGGAGCTCTGCCCTACACTGCCACTTCCCTGGGGCCCCTCCTCCTACATCATTGCCTTCCGAGCCTCAACTGACTGAGCTCTCTGAAACTTGGAACCATAGTGAACCACTCACTCCCTGGAGTTGTTCCGACACATGCTAAAGTCACCTGGGAAGAGAGAACCTCAGTTGAGAAAATGCCTCCAAAAGACTGGCCTGTAGGCCTGCCTCTCTGTGGAACATTACCTTGATTAGCGATTGATGTGGCGGGGGCTCAAGCCACTGAAAGTGGTGCCACCCCTGGGCAGGGGGTCCTGAGCTGTATAAGAAAGCAGTCTGAACAAGCCATGGAGAGCAAGCCAGTAAGTATTCTTCCTCCGCTGGCCTCTGCTTCAGCTCCTGCCCTGACTTTCCTCAGTGATGACAAGGGAGTTGCAAGCAGAAATAAACCCTTTCCTCTCCAGGTTGTTTTTGGTCATGGTGTTTATCACAAGAACAGAAAGTAAACCAGGATAGTTGTGTACGCCAAGCATTTTGTCACAGCAACGGGACAAGTCCCGTGAGGCCTCCCAGACCAGAATTGAGTCGTGTGACTACAACAAGTCCCAGGATTGCAAAAGGCGGGCCCAGGCTGATGCAACACTCGCCAGCTGTGCTGATGAGCATATTTTAGTCTGAGGGAGAAGACAAGAGAAATAAACTAACAAACAAAGGAACAAGAGCCGGCAAAGTTGCTAAGGTGTGTTTGGTATAGATAGCAAGCGGGCAACTTGTGAGACGCACTAGCTGCCGAGTAAATGAAACCCAGGTATTCAACGGATACAAAGAACAAGGCACAGAGGAGGGTTACTTATAGATGGAAAGGCATTGGGGGGCTGGAGAGACGGCTCAGTAGTTAAGATCTTCCAGAGGATCTGGGTTCGATTCCCAGCACCCACATGGCAGCTCACACCCATCTGTAACTCCAATTCCAGGAGATCTGACAGCCCTTTTTTGGTACATAAGTAGCGCACACATACATGCAGGCAAAACACCCATATGCATTAAATAAATTAAAAAAAAAAAGGCGTTGAAACTCCAAATGATGAGGTAAAACTCTGCCAACTCCAGGCTGACCGTTGTTATCCTCACATCTGACCCCATAGAGACCCAGTATGATCTACCAGCTCCTCCCTAGCTGCATCTCCTCCCTAGGTGGGTCTCTGGTACTCATTAGCTATGTATAGCTAGGTTTGCTTGTACCTTTTCTGCAACACAGCCTGTCCAAGACTAGCTTGGAAGGCACCATTTAGTCAAGGACAACCTTGAACCTCTGATCTCCCTGCCTCCACCTCCCAGGTACTGGATTACAGGCATGTACTACCACACCAAGATTTCACACAGTGCTAGGAATTGCAGGGCTTCAAGTATGCAAAAACTCTACCACCTAAGCCATCTCCATAATCCCTCACTGTGAGTCTGAAGAGGAATCAACAAACTAGTAGGGTTGTTTTGTTTTGTTTTGTTTTTTGTTTTTTATTTTGTTTTGTTTTTGTTTTTTGAGAGAGTTTCTCTGTGTAGTTTTGGTGCCTGTCCTGTATCTCACTCTGTAGACCAGGCTGGCCTCGAACTCACGGAGATCCTCCTGGCTCTGCCTCCTGAGTGCTGGGATTAAAGGCGTGCGCCACCGCTGCCCGGCGAAACTAGTAGTTTTGAAGCATCTTAAATTGGTCAGTGAGTCTTTCATGACCTCTAGACTACTTGCCTGAGAAAGGACTCAATGGCTGTCCTACATACACCAAGATAATTCCGCTGGTGACAAACTATAATGACTGTCCCCTAAGGCTGGAAACATGGCTATCTAAACAAAGCCAGAGCCCTGTTCATCAGGCAAAAGGCAGAATGACTGTTGGGCAAAAGCCTGAAGGCTTCAGAGCTCCAAGCCAGATACCCTGACTTCAATTTAGATAAAGGGAAGAATTCTTCTCTCTGACAAGACAGAGCAGGACCTTCAGAATCTGTTCTCATCAGTGAAGTTCCTGTTGGGGAGGAGACAGCCAGGCCTCTCTGGATCTTTCTAACCATAGACGGTTCTGAATTGTGTTAGTTTTCTGTAACCATGACAACACACCTGAGTTAACTGGCTTACAGGGAAGAAAGGTTTATTTGGTTCACAGTTGCAGTCTGCAGTCACTTGGTCTTGTTGTCTGGGACCTGTGATGGTGCTGTACATCGTGGCTGGCAGGGAGCATGTGCAAGAGGAGGCCTGCTCACCTTGTGACCATGGGAGTAGAGGGGGTGGAGTGGGATGGGGGCTGGGGTCCTGATAACCCCTTCAAGAGCATGTACCCAATGACCTGATTTCTTCCTACCAGGCCCCATCTCCTAAAGGGTCTGTCATCTTTCAAAAGTACCATAGGCTAGCCCCAAGCCTTGAACACATAGCCTAAGGCACAGTCCAGCTCCAAACTGCAGCCTGAACACTGAGGTCGCTTAGTCATTATACAACAACTTCCTTATAAACCAGAAGTGATGGCTCACAACTGTGTTCCCAGCATTCAAGAGACTGAATGAGCCAGATGGTGGTGGCACACGCCTTTTTTTGTTTTTTTTTGTTTTTTTGTTTTGTTTTTTTTTTGGTTTTTTTCGAGACAGGGTTTCTCTGTGTAGCTTTGCGCCTTTCCTGGAACTCACTTGGTAGCCCAGGCTGGCCTCGAACTCACAGAGATCCGCCTGCTTCTGCCTCCCGAGTGCTGGGATTAAAGGCGTGCGCCACCACCGCCCGGCTTTTTTGGTTTTTTTTTTTTTTTGGTTTTTTCGGGCACACGCCCTTATTCCCAGCACTCAGGAGGCAGAGCCAGGAGGATCTCTGTGAGTTCAAGGCTAGCCTGGTCTACAGAGCGAGTTCCAGGACAGCCAGGACTGTTAAACAGAGAAACCCTGTCTTGAAAAAACAACAACAAAATATTTATGTAGTGTGTGTGCCACAGAAGATAGCTTGTGGGAGTTGGTTCTCTTTTTCCACCACATAGGTCCCAGGGATTGAACCCAGATTGTCAGGCTTGGCAGCAAGCTCTTTCACCTGCTGAGCCATTTTACTAATCCATGAGAAAAGACTTAATGGAATTGGGCTGTACATTCTTATATATTTATTTTATTGTTATTTTGAGACAGGATCTCTCTTTGTAGTCCTGCTACCCTGGAATTCCGTATGTAGGCCAGGCTGACCCGGAACTCACAGAGATCTGCCTACTTCTGCCTTTTGAATGTTGGGATTAAATTGTGCTGTGTCCTCTCGTTGAAGTCTGGCAGCCAGTATCCATGCCTTAGCCATCATTTTGCTCACAGCACATGCTAAGTGTTCAGTAAATCCATTTATTTTTAAATATTTTTTAATTAAATTTTTAATTTTAAAAAGTCTTTTTTTTTTTTCTGTGTTCAGATCACTGGGCACTACTAACCAGCATTATGAAGCCTGAAGCTGGAGTCGTCTAGTGCTAGCAGCCGGCTTACATTTCTCATTACCAAGCTTTACTTGTCTTTTTATTCATCTCACTCACCTACCCTGCCTCAGGTGATGCTTCCAGAACCCCGTTCCCTGGTGCACACCCACGCCCCTCTTCCTGTGGTCTGGACTGTGTTACAGGAAGCCCACAGGCAGACATTTGAGGAGTCCACCATACAAAGACTGCTCCCCTCCCCCCTGCCCAGATGGCCTGGGGGGACAGGGACACACACAAATCAGGAAGTGCCCTGGCTCAATGTCCCCTGCCAGCATCCAGAGGCTGACACAAGGAAGGATAGGGAGGCTGAAGGTTCCCTTGATCATGACATTTGAGCGGAGGATTTAACACTAATTTGCTGCGGTCAGCAGCAGCTTCCAGTAGAAAACATGAGCCCACCCAAGGCAAAAAAAAAAAAAAAAGAGTCTCCAGGAACGTAGCCAGGGCCTTGGGGAGCTACACAACTCTTCCAGGTCCCCACTGAGAGTGTGACAGCAGGTCAAATCGCAGTACAAAAAAACCCATCTGCTTTCTCTGCATGCTCCAAGCTGCTCAGAACAGAATGGCATGAAGAGAAAAAGGGCCACAGCCTGGTGCCGACTGCTACGTCCTCACATCCATGCCCAGCAGGCCTCTCCTTTCACCCGGCAGTCCTGCCAACTAGGCACCTCCCCGCACCACTCCCCAACCCTGCTGCCCCAAGGATTCACACCACCACCACCCTTGTTGACCACCAAATCTCTTCACACTTGGCCTAGGCCTTAAAATCGAGTCAGCAATCATGAATGAGGGCCCTGCTTGGCACTGGAGACACAGGGAGGAATCAGGCATTGTTCCTGTCCTCACAGGGTGATGGGGGCCAGGAAAGTTCAACCCAGTAAGCCCAGGAGGGCCAACTGTGCTTTAATGAGCTGCTGTCCTAGGTCCTAGGCTAGCTTCTGACCCAGCCCCCCCCCCCCAGCCCCTTTAGCACTGAGCACCCATCCCAGGACTGTGCCACAGTGCCTGGGCTCCATGAAAGCTGTGCCCCAATTCCTCCTCAGAGTATTTATTTACTTATTTCTTTTTCTTTTTCCATTTCCATGTGTGTGAGTGGTATGCATGTATTTACACGAATGTCTTCTCATGTGTACACTTGCACATGGAGGCCCAAGGTTGATGTGGAAATCATCCCCAATCACTCTTCTGCTTTATTTGTAGAGGCACGGTCCGTCAATCAAACCCAGAGCTTGCCAAGATGGCTAGTGTTGCTAGCCAGTGTGCTCAGGGTGAATCCCATCTCCACCTTCTGAGGCTGGACTTTCAGGTGGGCCGAAATGCTCAACCAATATTTATAAATTTACTTGAGTTTGTGGGATCCAAACTCTGGCAAGAGCTTTTACCACTGAGCCATCTCCCTAGCCCTTCTCAGTTACCTTAGTGGTAACTTCTTTTTCCCCACAGCTGAGATCTCTTCCCTCCTTCATCTACCCTCTTACCACACTCATGCCCCGCAAGACTCTACCAGCTAAAAAGCCTTGGGTTGATCCCCCCCCCCAACTTCTTTGTGGTCTTCTCATCATTCTCTTGCCTTCTACTGTCCAAGCTCCTGAAGAAATAATCTGTTCACTAGGGTCTTGCTGTGTATCCCTGGCTAGCCTCAAATTCAGGACAGCACGCCTCTGGGTCCCCACTGCTGGGTATTCTGCTCTTCAGCTCACTTGAGTCTTGGGTCTTTGGTCTTTTGTCACATACCTTAAAGGGAGCTGGTGTGTGTGTGTGTGTGTGTGTGTGTGTGTGTGTGTGTGTGTGTGTCCTTTCAGAGCTTGGAGCACATAAAGCGAGGCCTTTATCACTGACCTAAGTCACAGCCTTAAGGAAGCTCTTTGTGTTGCAACCATCAATGACCCCTTAATAACCAAGTTCAATGGCTTCCTGTCTTGTCTGATCCAACTCCAACCTTGCAGAAGGACACCTCTGTCACTTTTTCAGTAATTTGATATGCTAATTGAAAAAAGAGTCAGATCAGAAATACTACGAAGGAAAGAAAGGGGAACGCTGTCACCTTACTCTCTTTTCTGGGTTGACACATTTTTTTTCCCCACATATTTGTTTATTGTGTGTGGGCACATTCTCATATACACCAGTGCATGGACCACAGAACTCAGTGAACTCTGGCCTCCACAGGCACTGCACACATATGGTGCATAAACATGCACGCAGGCAAAACACTCATACCCATAAAATAAAAATAAAGGCTTATAAAAAGAGAAGTAAACTTTCTTAAATTTTTAAAGAAAAAAGGGGTCGGGAGGTGGCTCGGTGAGTAAAGTTTAGCCGTGTAAGCAAGCCTAAAGGCCCGAGTCAAATGCCCAGCATGTGGCAACCACTCTGGTGTGGCAGAAACTGCAACTTCAGAGCTGGAGCTGGAGACTTACAGACCATGCTGGCTCACAGATGAATCAGTAAGCTGGCCCTTCAGATTGAGCAAGACCCTGTCTCAAAAAGTCAGGTGGACGGCCAGGAGAGATGGCTCAGAAATTAAGAACACTTGTCGCTCTTGAAAGCTATCTGGGTTTGATTCTTAGAGCCCAAGTAGGGTGGCTCACAGCCATCTGTAACTCCAGCTCCACGGGATCCATATGCCTTCTTCTGCCCTCCAAAGGTGCCCACACAAACGCATGCATAAAAAGAAAAATCTTTGAAAAAAAAATAATTCGGACATCAAACTGACAGGCACACAGCACACATGTAAATACCACACAGCCACTCCCCCACAGTCACCCCCCCATAGCCACCACCCCCACAGCCACCCACACACACCAAAATGTAGACTGTAGACCACATAACAAGAAAAACAAAACCCAGAATGGCTTTAAATTTCTCATTTAAGAACACTGATTGCTTAGAAGAAAATGCGTCAAAGTTCTCAGGGAAAAGTATTTTTAACCCAGCGTTCTATAATAAGCCACACCATCAATTCACCACCAGAGAGGGTGTGGGAGCTGGAGAGATGGCTCAGCAGTGAAGCGCATTTGTTGCTAGCACCCTACATCAGGTGGCTCCAATTGCCTATAACTCCATTTCCAGAGGATCTGTCACCCTCTTCTGGTCTCCAAGTGTAGCTACGCAGATGTAGTGCCACAAATAGGCAAGCATGCCTGCATGAGCACACACACACACACACACACACACACACACACACTCACACTCACACACACATGCACACGCACACACAAATAAATTGTTTCTTAAAAAGAGGATAGGAAGCACATGAAATAAACGAATGAATGATAAATGCAATTTAAAAATTTTTAAATAGAAAAAACGAAGCTTGTCTCACATTAGGTATGAAGAAAGGAGAAATAAAATCTAAGAAATTAAATAAAAATTTAGTTCAAAACCTTTCATTTCCAATTGAATTAATTAATTTTTTAAAATTTCTTTTCCTTTCTTTTTTGCATTTTTAAGAAACACAAACCGGCCGGGCGGTGGTGGCGTACGCCTTTAATCCCAGCAGTCAGGAGGCAGAGCCAAGCGGATCTCTGTGAGTTCAAGGCCAGCCTGGTCTACAGAACGAGATCCAGGACAGGCACCAAAACTACACAGAGAAACCCTGTCTCAAAAAAACCAAAAAGCCAAACAAAACTAAACAAAAAAAGAAACACATACACCAAAGCTGGACAGTAGTGGCGCACACCTTTAATCCCAGCATTCAGTATGCAGAGGCAGTCAGATCTCTGAGTTTGAGGTCTACAGAATGAGTTTCAGGACAGCCAGGGCCTGTCACATACAAGCTGGCCATGGTGGCGCACACCTTTCACATAGTGAAGGAAAGAATCAATCCTACAAGTTATCCTCTGACCTCCACATACACACTGTGGCATGAGTGTATATGCACACCCACATCCACAATAAACAAATAGTTGTTTACAGTTTCTTAAATGAAAACATCAGCCCTTGTGATCATATATATATATATATATATATATATATATATATATATATTTTTTTTTTTCCCTTCAATTTTCAAGACAGGGTTTCTCTGAACAGCCTTGGCTTTCCTGGAACTCATTCTGTAGACCAGACTGGTCTCAAACTCAGAGATCCATCTGCTTCTGCCTCCTGTGTGCTGGGATTAAAAGTGTATGCCACCACTGGCCCGGTTCAAGTATTATAATTTCTTTTCATGATTCTCATCCTTGCTTTCTAGAGATGGCTACAGAAACTGCAGTCCCCAGATATCTCTCTTTCACAGCTGCTCCTGGCTTGGAGCTTCCATAAAGAAATTCTACACCCCATTCCTGTGTGATAATAGTGAGACTCCCATGTCCCAGAAAGTGCTGCCCACTGCCTGTGAGAACAAATGCTACTGTTTTTGCCATACCCAGATCTTGAATCCAGGGCTTCACATTAGGGAAACACTCCACCACTGAGTGACAGCCACCTTAACCCCACACACTAAAGAATCTGAACTGACAGGCTTTGCTGGGTGTCCCCGCCCAGTCTATTTGCATAAGATGACAGCCTTTTTGCCCAATCACCTTTGTATTTAGTTGTCCATGCTCACATCATGCCTGTGGAATGCATTCTTCATAAAAACCCAATGGGCAGGATTCAGAGAGCTTTTGAACAGCTGGCAGATGGAGATTCCTGCAGGACAGAACACTCAGAGATGACGAGGAAGCTTTGGACCCTGTCTTCTGAACCTCAGCCCACTCATCTCTTCATGTGTTCTTTGTAATACCCTTCAAAATGAACAGGTAAGCCTGTTTCCTAGGACGCTGTTACAGCTGGACAGTAGGTCAGAAGCAAAGATTAAAAAGGAGGGTAGGGGGAGCTGGAGAGATGGCTCCATAGTTAAGAGCACTTGCTGTTCTTTGAGAGGACACGGATTCGATTCCCAGCACCCACAGCTTGGCTCATAAGTATTTCTAATTCCAGTTTCAGAGGGATCCAACTCCCTTTTCTGGCCTGCTTGGGAACCAGGCATGCATGAGTGCACAGACATTTATGGAGGCAAAACACCCATACACATAAATTCAAAATAAATAAATCTCTTTTAAAAAAAAATAGGAAGGCCGGGTGGTGGTGGCACACTTCTTTGATCCTAGCACTTGGGAGGCAGAGGCAGGAGGATCTCAGTGAGTTCGAGGCCAGCCTGTTCTATAAAGCGAGTTCCATGACAGCCAGGACTATTATACAGAGAAACCCTGTCTCAAAAAACCACAAAAAAAGGGAAAAAAAAAAAAAAAAAAAAAAAAAAAAAAAAAAAAGAACTGTCCCAGGACTGAGCCTTGACTTCTGGACTATGGTGCTCTCTCAGGTAGACCAGTTGTATCAAAACTGAACTGTACTAAGGACTCTTGACCAGTGCCCACTGCAGAATGGTGCCCACTGCAGAACGGTGCCCACTGCAGAACGGTGCCCACTGCAGAACGAACGGCTCTGTTGTCATTTGCCTCTATGTTGTCATGTTAAAACATGGACCAAAAGCAACCTGGGAAAGAAAGTTAATTTGCCTTTGGCTTCCAGATCACAGTCCATCACTGAGAGAAGCAAAGCATGAACCTGGAGGTAGGAACTAAAGCAGAGACCAGGGGAATGAAGAATGAGAAACACTGCTTACTGGCTTGCTCCTTGTGGCTTGCTCAGCTTTCTTTCTCTTTTTTTTTTTTTTTTGGTTTTTCCAGACAGGGTTTCTCTGTGTAGCTTTGCGCCTTTCCTGGAACTCACTTGGTAGCCCAGGCTGGCCTTGAACTCACAGAGATCCGCCTGGCTCTGCCTCCCGAGTGCTGGGATTAAAGGCGTGCACCACCACCGCCCGGCTCAGCTTGCTTTCTTATATCACATAGGATCACCTGTGTGCACTACCCACAGTACTCTGGGCCCTCCTACACCAATCATTAAGAAACTGTTCCGCCAGGAGGTGGTGGCACATGCCTTTAATCCCAGCAGAGCCAGGGGGATCTCTGTGAGTTCGAGGCCAGCCTGATCTACAGAGCGAGATCCAGAACGGGCACGAAAACTACACAGAGAAACCCTGTCTCAAAAAGCCAAGGAAAAAAAAAAAAGAAAAGAAAGAAAGAAAAGAAAAGAAAAAAGAAAGTAAGAAAGAAAGAAAATGTTCCACTGCATTTTCTTGGTGGTGATGCACACCTTTAATCCCAGCATTAGGGAGACAGAGGCAGGCGGATCTCTGAGTCTGAGGTAAGCTTGGCCTGCACGCCAGTTCCAGGACAGCCAGTGCTACACAGAGAAACTGTCTCCAGAGGGGGAAAAAGAAAAAGAAAGAAAGGGAAAGGGAAGGAAAGGAAAAGGAAGAAAATGCTCCACAGACAGGCCTACAGTCCAATCTTATGGAAGCACTTTCTCAACTGAGGATCTCTCTTCCCAGATGAGTCTGGCTTGTAAGCGAGTTGACAAAAGACTAACCAGCCCAGCTTGCTCGTTGGTGGGAAGAAATCCACACACCATGTGTAGTTACAAAGTCTTCTGTGTTCATTGTTGAAGTGAGAGACCAGAGGAAATTAACCGAAAGACCACCTAAGCATTTTTCCCTCTCTCCCTCATCCATGCCTACATAGTGAATTAGTGAATTTAAGGACACAAGAACTTGTCTCAAAAAAAAAAAAAAAAAAAAAAAGAAAAAAAACCAATATGTCCTCTGGGGATCTGGGGACATGAAGATAAACAGCCACAGAGGGCAGCTGCTGGAGCACTATAGCTTAGAACTGACTGTAGAGATGCTTGGGGGAAACGGTGTGCTGATCCCCAGGGAAGGCCACACAGGACATCCCACCTTCTGCTACGGGCTCCTGGCTGCTGCCTGCAGCATTAACATCCAAAGCTGCGTTACTCAGGGCCTGTGACCCTCTACAGTGTATTGCACAGACATCTGGTTTAGATGGTTTTCTAAGTGGAGCCCTCTGGTATTAGGTACAGGCTAGGGCAGAGGGGAGCCAGACTGAGGGCCAGGGGTAGGTTGGAAGGGACATAGGAAAGGAAGGGTGCAGGGAAATGGTGATTGCTTGGCACAGGACCTGGGGGGGGGGGAGGACTGGGTGGTTTCAGGAGGAGAAGGTAGAATCATGCCATATAGCCTGGTCTGCAAGAACTGGGTAGGTCCCAATAATGCCTTCCATGAACTGGGGAAGCCTGGGGGAGGGGCAGGGAGAAGAGGGCCAGTTGGTTTGGACAAGTTAATTTGAGTCATGGAGTATGTGTACTGCCCTGAGCAGCCTAGCACCACTCACTCTCTTCGATCTATTTCTGTGCTCAACGACCCCTTTGGCCCTGAGCTGTCAATCTGAGCCTCCTGCTGTTTAAGCCACAGATGCCCACAGGACTTTGCCCACAATACACACTTCTCCCTTCTCAGGCCCTTTGAGGTCCTGGTCACAAGCAGCTCTGAGGAGGCTTCTCCTTCCTTTCAGAGCCCAGCTGGCTTGCAAGCTGCTGCTCCATCCTGAACACACCCTCCCAAATATTTGCTTATATGACTGCTGCAAATACAGAAGGCAGAAATGTCATGAATGACCCTTTATATGCTTTCTTATAAAGGAGAAGGACTGGGTACCGAATTTTACTCTGGATAGTCACACTTCCTGGATGCTGTCTTGTGGACCATTCCTGAGGGATACAGGCAATGTAAGGTGGGGGATTGGAATTGAGACTGTGGGGTCATCACAAGTAGAGAAGATAATAGGGACCAGTTCAGTCAATCGCCTAAGCCACCTACAGGCTCAGCACAGGGATTCCTCTTAGAGAGAGAAACTTTTTTTTGCAATCTGGATACCTTAACACTGTGGTAAATTTTATTTTATTTCATTTTATGTTTGAGTTAGGGTCTTACGTAATGCAGACTAACCTCACGCTCAACATGTAGCTGAAGCTGGCCTTGAACTCATAACCTTCCTATCTCTACTTCCTGAGGGCTGAGGTGACAAGTGGGCACCACCATACCTAGCACTGGGTATCTTAAAACAACTAGTATTTATTATTCTTTCTGGTCCACTCTTCCCAAGACCAGAAAGGCAGAGTCTCCTATATAGAATCCTTCATTGCCCCTCGCAGCCCTCGGAAGCCCCAGGCAGCCATTGGCATCACTCCTGGGTCAGCTGCTCCTATCTTTCTCTGCTCTGTCCCCTCTTCTGTCCCTGGTATCTGTGCACACCTCCAGGGTCACTGTCTAACACAAGGACACTCACCGGATTCGGGATCAACCAGAATAACCCCACACGAAAGATGGTCTTGTGCCGAAATCCTCTGTTTAATTTTATCTGCAGAGCTTTTGTTTTCAAACAACATCACCTTCATGAATCTGGTGACATGTACCTTTTAGAAGGTCACCAGCTGGCCTGCTATAACTTCTGAGTGCACAATGGACATAAGATGGATTGGAGATAAAAACAATTTGTCTTTTAAAATTTTAGGTTTACTTGTTATTATTAGTGTGCATTCAAATGCCACAGTGTGTGTGTGTGTGTGTGTGTGTGTGTGTGTGTGTGTGTGTGTGTG
>CABHPR010123983.1:0-10109 GCA_902168415.1 Peromyscus melanophrys | reverse complement strand
ACACACACACACACACACACACACACACACACACACACACACACACACGGGAGGGAGGGAGGGAGGAAGGGAGGAAGGGAGGAAAAGAAAAGAAAGGAAAAATTCTAGGACTAGGGAGAGAGTTCAGTGGTAGAGTACCTGCCTAACATGAATAGGAATAAAGAAACCACACCCAAAAATGATACTGTTTTATGCAAAATACTGAATATAAACAACTACTGTTATTATCACCCACAGATTCAGAATAACTGATTTTTAAGAATAAAAATACACATTTCAAAACTAAGTCACTATATTACTCCAAGATAGATCTAAAGTCCAGTCTATATTTCTCTGACTCCTCACCATCTTTGAAGTCATTAAAATATAAACCAATGAAACAAACCTGCATTTGATGGTTACTGTAGTGATATTTTATTTGTATGTTAATAAATAAAGTTTGCCTGGAGATCAGAGGACATAGCAAGCCATTAACACAAAAGTCAGGCTGTGGTAGCACACGCCCTTAATCCGATCACTTGGCAGGCAGGGTCTCTGTGTGTTCAAGGACACACTAGGGAACAGCCAAGCGTGGTGACACATGCCTTTAATCCCAATACCAACCATAGAGACCTGGAGGTCTGTACAGACAGGCAGTGACAAGGAAGTGAGGTAACTGGGCTAATAGCCAATGAGAGGGCAGAAAAGCAAGGCAATAAAGGCACAGGTTAGACAGGAAGTAGCTTACACCTGGAAGCTACCGAGCTGGTGAGTTAAGGTTGGCTGGTGGTTGTTCTTATTTCCCTGATCTCTAAGGCTTTCACCCCTATATTTGGCTCCTTTTTTTTTTTTTTTTTTTTTAATAAGACTGTTTAGAAATTTGTCTACAGGTTATAGCTAATTAACATTGTCTTAAAGAGTAATTTTACTTTTCTTAAAAATAAATAAACCCTTACTTTTTGGTTTATGCCCCAAACTGTTTTATTGGGTTATTTTGCACATTTAACCCCACCTTTAATATAATCATAGCCTTAAAACACCTGTCATGTAAGTGTGATTACTCTTTACCTTCTTCTTTCTAGTGCTGGGTTCTAGCCTCCAGGGCCTCAAGCACACTAGACAAGCTCTCTACCACTAGCTCCACTCCCAGCCTCACATTACCTTACACCATGTAGCTCACATTCTCAGTGGTTCCAGCGCAGAGTTGTTTAAAACAAACTTGAGTTGCTAGAGCTAATCTGCTTCTTTCCCCAGCAACAGTAGGCTCGGGAGACAGACACAGCCGGAGTGTTCCGAGACAGTAAGCCGGTCAGGACATACTCTCTTCTCTCCTGGTGACTCCCCTCCCTCCATGGCTCACCAGTTCCTGCAGTGGACTTCCAATCCAGGGAAGAATGCACACACTGTGTTGGTGAATGCCTGCACCATCTCTGAATATCATGAGGGCTTGAAGTGGGGCACAGTACCTATTTTCACAGACTTTACAGAGCACCAGAAATGTTGGCTTTCTTTCTGGTTTACTAAAGTGGCCTAATGTTTGGTTTTGAGCCTTGAAAGGATAAATGATGGGTAAAGAAGCTGCTTGAGGTCACAAATATCTCAAACTCTGTTAATTAACGATCCAAGAGGAGAGGTGCTGATGAGAGGTGAGACACTGCAAGAGTCTAGTGAACTCGGTTCTTCCTGCTATGAACCCGGTGTGGTTAGCAGACGAAAGGCACCATAGACATGTCTTTATTACTCTGTATTAAGGCATGCACACATACAGAAGTGTGCAGCAGTACACACTTGTAGTAAGGGGTGAGACGGGAAATTAATGGACACAGGAAGAGAAACCAGGATCCAGTTTGGTTTCCCATGGGCCAAGGGCGAACAAACTTTTAACATAATTGAGTCCAGGAGATCTCTGAACAAGAGCTAAAGGCAACAAATGGACTGACTGTGCTTACTTAGGGCCACAGTGCCTGTGACCTTTGAGCTGAACACATCAGTACTTCTCTCTTGCCCTTAAATCTGAACAATGTACCCCACAGACTCACCTCACAATTTCATTTACAAGTAGACAATTCTTTAAGATAAGCACACCAGCTTGTATTTTTACTTAATTTTTAAACTTTGCTAATCTTTTAACCTAGTTGTAGATTATATTCTTTGAGCAGTGTAACTTCAAAAGACAACAAAATTGTTAGGACACTTAAGATGTGCCTCTCTCTTTCCTGATAATCCCACACCCAAGTAGTCTCACTTCTTAAATTCCCCTGCCATCCCACACCTGATAAAATCCAAAGTGCGTGCTTCTTTTATCTCTGACAACTACACTTGCTATCTTGACTCACTTCAGCCCTGAATTCATTTTGTTTGTCTGAGATAAGGTCTCACGTTGTAGCTCCGACAAACCTCGAACTGAGTATGTGGTACAGACTGACCTCGATGGCCAATCCTCTTGCATCTCGAGGCCCCTCAAACGCTGGGACTGCAGGTGTGTCCAGGTAAATCTTTTCCTCTCCTCTGTGCTGGGGATTAAATCCAGGGCCTCAGACTTGCTGGGCAAGTACTCTATTGGTCCTGACATTCTTTTCAGATGTAATAATTGAGGACCAGCTTCATCTGAGTGGTGGTCCCTAAGGGGCAAGGCTCCTCAGCTACAGGCTTAGTGTCCCTCTGCTGCTGCTCATATACCTATCTGTTCTGTTTTGCCAAAGCACAGCAAGCCTAGACTAAGCATGCTGTAAATATCTTCATTTCTAAAACAGAGCAAAGAACCTACCCGGGGCCAGCCTCACAAACACTAACACTAAAACTTAATAGCAAGCCACAGGGCTGACTCTCAGTTCCATACTCAAGGACTTCCTGCCTTGGCTTTATGAACCATTCTAGCACCTTACTGTTTGGCTTCTCATTTTAGAAGAGCAGTTGGCTGGAGATGTAACTCAGTTTCAGAGTGCTTGATTATTGGGAACTATTAGTATAGAAAGCTGCAAGCCACAAGAACCAGTAGAGAACACCCCCCAACCCCATAGAGAACTACAAAACAAGTCCTTATAACATCAAATTATAAAGCAGCACATTCAATGATACTGTTCTCTAGAAATCAATACACACTGAAGAAATAAAAAACCTGTAGTATGTTTTGTTAAAATTCAACTCCTAAATAGATGATTTCCATCTGTGTAAAAAAGATCAATTAACCCAGAAGCAGTTTAAAAGAAGAACAGAGCTGAAATGAAAGCTGCCAAGGAGACAAACTGAAGGAAAGACAGTCCCTAGGCCTCCCTTTGTTTTCTCACTCTTCAAAATAAAAAGGGTGAGAGCTGTCCAACCATACAACCCTGAGAAGTTCTCTCACGGATCTAAGTCTTACAGATAATGACTACATTAACAGTTTGATAGTATCTCATAATTTTGAACCATTAAGTAAAAAGGATAAAAGATCCATTTCTATAGAACCTTTACTTTAGACTCACTGACTGCAGTTCACTCTGAAGTCTAGCTGATGATAACCATGCTGCTGTGGCCTGAATGCTCTGCCCCTTCCTACAGTCATTCTGAAATCCTCACCCCAAGGAGATGGCAGGACAGAGGTGCCTCTGGTGGTGTTTGGTCCCAAGTCCACATGAATGAATTAATGCGCTTCTCAAAGAGGCCTGAGACTCCTTCCTCTTCCTACTGGGTATGGGTATAACAAGAAAGAGTCATCTATGAGCCAGAGGCAGGACCTCACCAGACATCAAGTCTGTGGATGCCTTCACCTCAGACCTTCAAGTCTCTAGAGACCAGAGAAACACATTTCTGTTTATAAACTATGTATCTATGGTGATTGTTCTAGCAGCCTCAAAGACTAAGACATAGTTTCAGAACACAAAACCCATGAGAAGAGGGATAATTTTCTATTATATTTTACAGTAAAAAAGAATGACATTATTCTCCACTAATGCCCAAACCTTTGCCACGGGAGCCCCGACTCCGTTTCTAATCTCTGAACACACAATGGTCAACTTCTTATCATCTCCTCTTCAATATTCCATCCTTGCTTCAAGTTGAACACTCGTTTAAACGAAGGTCCACCTGCACCTTTATCCTACCTAGTTCCCAATCCCCATCATGCTGCCACAGAAATGCCCCTTGTGACAGCTGGGCTCAAGTTACTCAGTATTCCACTTGGCCATAAAAGCTTCTTTACAAGATGGTAAATATCTACTTTATTTTTAAAATTACTTAATTTATCTTTGAGACATGGTCTCTACATAGCTTTGGCTGGTCTTGCTCTGCAGACCATGCTGGCCTCGAATCCACAAGTCCTTCTGCTCTGCTTCCCCAGTGCTGGATTAAGGCATGCACCATGGCCACACCCACATTCTTCCTTAACAGGGTGCTGACTGAGGGCCTAAACAGAAACTAACTTTCTGTCACTCCCATCATGAAAATTTTTTCGGTGCTTACAAAATAAAGGCATTAGTAAGATCCATCTGACTGGCATTTGAAATTTAGAGATGAGCTGGCTGGCTGTGAAGGTGTGAATATACATATTCTTGTAGAGCATGCCTCTTTTTAAGTACTATACCACACAGTAGTAATGTCAACAAATATGCAAATACTGATATAATAGTATCTACCAAAATCCTGAACAATGGAAGTGCTTCATATGTCTGAGATGGAAATGAACATAGTCTTATGGGCCTTAGCTAATGAAAGCTTTAAAAGGCTGTGCAATCATGTTGGGCAATCTGTCTGACAATCTACTTAGGTTTCTTTTTCTACCACTGTATTGTTTCCAGGTGAGTATTTTCATCCACAGTTTCTTCAAAAACTGGAATAACACTTCCAGACTTGGTAGATTCCAAAGAAATATATTACTCTGTGGGCTTTATGGTAGCTGTGAGTTTCTAAGGAAACATTAAAGGAAACAAGAAGATAGTAATTCAATATAGCCCTTTGATGTCATGAGGGAGAATATAAATATTAGTTTTCTAGGAGAAGTAAAGAAAAATAGTTGCTACAATTCGAATCTTTAATGCCCCCAAAGGACCATGTGTTAGAAGATTGACTGCCAACCTATGTCACTATTGGGGGCTAAAGTGGGGCCTAAAGCCAGGCATAGGGCACAAGCCTGCTTAGCTAAAAACTCAGGCACAGAGTTCATCATGAATACAAAGCCAGCTTTTTTCTATATACCAAAACTCTGCCTCAAAAATAAAAGCAACAGCTGGGTGTGGTGGCGTATGCATAGGCAGGCTGATCTCTGTAAGTTCAAGGCCAGCCTGGTCTATATAGCAAGTTCCAGGACAGCCAGGGCTACATAGTGAGCCCTTATCTCAAACAACAACAAAGTAGAACAAAACCAACCCTACCACAAACAAAGGAAGAAGAACCAACATGGTGGGGCCTCATAAGGAAGGAGAATCACCCTGGCTACCACAGGGTGAGCAGTTTTGTTTGCTACATGTTCCTGCTGGATACACTGCCTTATTACTGAAACCTTGGCAACTGTGAGCCAAGGCACCCTTTTCTCTTTAGAGAGCAGCTGTCTCGGGTACACACCACAGTAACAGACTGACTATGGTACTACATAGCCATTTTAAGAGGGCACTGGAAGAAGGATGGTTGAAGGCCTGTCAAGACTTCAAAGGATGCAAATAGCACATGAAGAGGAACTATTGCCATGCAAGATCCACCTTCCCAGGACTGAGCAACACCAACTGTACTATGCTGTTACTGGCTCTCTCATTTGCAACTACACTCTTCCACATAAAACTCAGAAGACATGTTGAACACAGGAACTCATCTTTCACACAAAGGACAACTGTAGCTAGAGTTTTCCTTCCTGGCCCACGGTCAGGATAAATCTCTTTCACCTGCCAGTCCCACAGCCGCTCAGACCCAACCAAGTAAACACAGAGACTTATATTGCTTACAAACTGTATGGCCGTGGCAGGCTTCTTGCTAACTGTCCTTATATCTTAAATTAATCCATTTCTATAAATCTATACCTTGCCACATGGCTCGTGGCTTACCGGCATCTTTACATGCTGCTTGTCCTGGCAGCGGCTGGCAGTGACTCCCTCCGCCTTCCTGCTCTTTTAATTCTCTCTGTTAGTCCCGCCTATACTTCCTGCCTAGCCACTGGCCAATCAGTGTTTTATTAGCAACACATTTGCCATACAGATCATCCCACAGCAGACAACTCAAGGGCTGAGGACACAGCTCGGCAGTAGACCACTGACCCATCATGCTCAGGGCTTGGATTCAATCCCTAGCACCCAAGGAAAACAAGCACACAACAAAACCAGGACTGCCTGCTGCCTCCTAAGGCTGGGACTAGAGGCATGGGCCACCAAGCCCGGTAACAGCTCCATTATTTAACTACTTAAAGTACTCGCTACCAACATCAATTCAATATCAAAGTTTAACACAAGCATTTTTGACTCCCAGTTGTTATATATGAAAGCACAAGATAGTATGGTTGATGATTTTTATAAAAGAAAGATAAGTTTATTTTTATTGTACCTATAAACTCAAACTGATTATAAACAAAATTCCTTCATGCAACTGTCATGAAAAAGTTATTAGAAATAAATACTTTCTACTGATTTTGTTTTAAGTGATCATTTTAAAATCCACGGAAAGCTGCCAGAAAGCAAAGAAAAACTTTACCTTATTTTCTTCAAGAAATTTCAACTTGACAGAAACATCACTTCGCATTTTATCGTATTTTTCCTTATGTACTTGGAACAGATGCTGTGACTGCTCAATTTTTGGCAGAGTGTTTGCATCACGTGGTCCAAGATTGAGTTCTTCCAAATCAGTTCGGTATGCATCATATTCAATTCTGAAAAGAAGAAAATAAATAATGCATACCAGGAAACACTGAAACAGTCTGGAGACGGGCTGGAAAACAGCACTCAGTCTCATATCAATAGTAATACATAAGATACACACACACACACAGTCTATACTCGATGTATCTGAAACTAGTACTTCTCTAAAAATAAAGAGCCATTAATATATAAAAGGGATGGGGGACCTCAGTGCTAGAGTGCTTCTTTCGAATGTGTGAGATCCTGGCTTTGTTCTCCAGTACTGTAAAATACACGCATGCATACATGTGTAAGTACACAATGCATGCACACACATAGCCCCGATAGGGGAGCTGCTTCTTAATCTCATAGACTATTTCTCCCCAAATACAGTATTAACTGACAAAATTTTCAACATTTAGCAACCACTTAAATTAAAAAAAAAAAAAAGGCGACTTCAACTGATGTCAAACTAAGTTCAAAAGTAGTTATCAATCCTTAATGCAAACTGGTTAATACTGATGAGACAAAGTTGGTGAGACCAGCCACCTTCAGAATGACCTAGCAAAACCAGTAAGAGAAGCTACACCGAGGGTTACCAATGCATGTCGTACATGCACTTTAAAATGTTCTAATAACTATATCTAAATAACAAGGAACACTGAGAACCCTATTGCTGCAACATGTGAAGAGTGCAGACAACTGCTAACGAGCTACTTCACGTCTGGGCACTGAGTCTCGGAAAGCCACCGTGTCACCACACTCTATCCACACAGGCCACACTTCAGTGTTTAACAGGCACAGGTGACAGCACAATGCTAGGTGGATGTTTTGTCACAGTAGCGTTTAGAATGTGACAATGGCATCTCCTACAGAGCACTATGGCCTGGTTCTGTGAACACAGCCACCCCACCAGCCTGCCTCCACGATCTCACCAGTGATCTGCACCGCACCTCTCTTATAGCCCTGTGGAAGCACAGCACTGCTGTGGTAAGCAGTGACTTGCCCAGCTGCCTCTGAAGTAGTCAGTACTCAACTGAAAAGAAGCAAGTCACCTCTAATTTAGTTAAAAAAAAAATCAGAATCACAAAGTTTATGTCCTACAATTAAAGGTCTTTACTCAGATATCAACAGGGTGAGTCACATCTCCCAGTCCAAGAATGAAGAATACTTTAAGTAATGAACTACATTATATAGCTAACTTGAGAAAGAATATGTCACTCACACTAAGCCCAGTTTGTTTATTTATTTTTGGGTTTTTGAGACGGAGTCTCACTGTGTAGCTCTGGCTGTCTTAGAACTTACTATATGTAGTCTAGGCTGGCCTTGAACTCACAGAGACCTTGCTTGGGGAAAATAAATTAATGTACTACATACATATATATGATGTACTAGATAATTTTATGTACAGAAAGAAAGTGTACAAGAGGTAGTTTAAATAGAACTTCAGCTTTGGGTGTTGATGGTGGGAGACTGGGCCTTCCCAGACTCTGCCTCCCAAGTACTGGGATTAAAGGCATGCACTACCACACCCAGCCCAAGCCCAGTGTGTTTGTTTGGTTTTGTTTTGTTTTTTATATTTTTCTAGAGACAGGATTTCTCTGTGTAGCCCTGGCTGTCTAGGAACTCATTCCATAAACCAGGCTGGCCTCAAACTCAGATATCTGTCTCTCCCTCCCAGGTGCTGGGATTAAAGGCATGTGCTACCATGCCCAGTGTTCAAGCCCAGTTTATTTTTAACTTGTACTAAATTTAACAAACTAGATCTTGCAGGGCCAGTGAGGATCATTTGTTTGTTCCCTAATATGTTGATTCATGCAATAGTTATCAAGTCAGCACCTTCTGTGTTTTGGGTGAGCTGATAAGTTAACCCTCAAGAAGCTGGTACCCAATTACAACAAAATGTCATAATGCAAATTATCATTACCGACAAGGGGATTGACTAGATATTTGATAAAGCATTTCTGAGAACAAAAACACGACATAATTAAAATTTGAAGGATGGTAAAAGCTTATTAGGTTGATGAAAATGGTAGAACGTCCCAAAAAGAGAACAGTGTGGGCACTGGGAGATATTTGTGAATTAATTCAGTGTATTATAATCCAAAATTAGTACACAACAATGGAAGAAATTTCAGTCAAGACAAATTTCAGTAGGCAGCCCCGTGGTCCCTGATGTAAGACAGCAAGAACAAGCAGTAAAAAGCCACAGAAGAGCTGCAATTTGACCTGATTCCACTGTTCAGGGTTAAAGCTGATTCTCTAATGGTAAGGAAGGGACATGGACTGGAGCAGACTGAAAAATGGGCCAGCCCCAGGACTATGGGCAGTAAGAAATGAGTCTGGAAACTAGAATAAAGATAATGAAGATTAAGACAGACATAAAAAGTCAATGGGACAAGACAAACTTGGTAACAATAACAAGTTAGTTAAACCCAGGGGTTTAGAAGCCAACTATGTTTCACTTGCTCTCATGTCTTCAGTTAGTATTGCATTTTTTTGTGTTCCCATTTTCCATCTATGAATGGGAACAATTGCCACAAAATTTCATATGTATTACATAACATTGGGCAATAATTAAAACCTTTAGAATGCTTAGTATTAGAAAAGGAAGAGCTAAAAGCAAACACAAACAAAAAAGCAGAACCAATCTTGTTAGCATTTAGGCGTCTGTACTGGCCTACCCTTAGTGTCCTGACAGGACATATCTCAGCTGCCAACACTAAGAGCACCCCCTGTGCGCATTTGCTGTTTCCTTATAAAAGGTGGGCCTTGCACATCTCCCATCTCTCTCTGTCTCTGTCTCTCTCTTCCTCATCCCTGACCTGTCCCTGCCCCCTTCTCTGCCCCTTCCCCCTCAATAAACCTCCTACGTGGGCCCTGTTGTATGGTGTGACTCCTTCCTTCCCACCCTTTTTAAAATACAACAAAAGCCTCTTCAAATCCCAGCAGCACTTTTTAAAACAGTAATGATTAACTGAAATATAAGCAAAGTTACACTATTGACCTTGTAGTCTTTACTGTGACACTCATTTTGTAGATGACATCAAAGCAGAAGCTCTTCCCAGCAACTCTCCTCTAAGAGCACTCCTACACCCAAGGGAGGGCACCCAGCCCTCCAGAGCAACCTTCACTTCAAGATGGCCAGCCTCGGCCTGTTACTCTATGGAGAGCAGGTGTCCACAACTGAAAAGCCTTCATCACAACTGCCTGCCTCCCTGGCGCTGCTGTGGAGAAATGCTGAATGGGCTGTTACCAGAGGGCTAGGAAGTACTTGTACACAATGCATATCAGGGGTTAACAGACCACCCAGCATGTGCCTTAATTACCACTTCT
>CABHPR010123982.1:0-29878 GCA_902168415.1 Peromyscus melanophrys | reverse complement strand
CCTAATCTAAATATATTGAAAACATTCCCTTGATTCATAGAAGTAGTTATTTTATAATTATCTCTCTCTGCCAGTATTTAGTAAAGCCTTGATATCCTAAAATACCCAAGCACTTCTAAACAAACATCTGGTATCCTGTTATTGGCAAGAGCTTCAAATTAATTTTTAGTGTAGGAGTTGTAGCTTGTAAGAATTTTTTTGTAGCTACATAATATAAGGAAATTGCTATTTTTTATATTTACATATATGGAAATATGCCTTTTTGTACCTGTTGACACTCTAATTTAATTTTCTTAAATGCTTAACTTATGTGAGCAGTATGGATATTATTTTGGTTGAAACAATATTCCTCAATAAACATTTTGTGAAACTTCAGTTCTAGATGACAGATTACAATGTCAATTAACAAACTTAATATGAGAAATCATAAGAAAATAACTTAAATATATGATTCATATATCAATTATACCTTAAATCATAATTATAGATAATGTACATCCACATATATGAACTGGGATCAACATAATTAATATTCAATTACCCTTTCTTCACTTTTTTATGTTATTTTGCTTTAGCGTTTCTAGATCTGATTTCCTCTTTTCATTAGTAATTTGGTAATTTCATTCCCAATCCAAATGACGCTTGGTGATATTTCTTCCTCTCACTCTTAATAATCCACTGTGAGGAAAAAATCATACAAATATTACTTCAGGTATATAACAGGAATATAAGTAGCTGTCTTACATGTTTGCATGTAGATTGCTTGATATTCTCTACACTAAATTCTAAAACAAAATATTATGAAGAACAACAGAAGTAGTTTGATGATAATAAATGTAAGACAACCTGTGTCAGAACAGAACAATGCATTATAACAGATCAATAATGATCAAGTGAAGGAAAAGCTAATAGGGGTGTTATCGATAAACAGACTTCCTGCATTGATATAAATATATGTACGTGGCATTTGTATAAGAGTGAAAGTGACACTCAGTTCACATGTTGAGAAATATGTGAATGCGGCTCAATACAGTGACGACCAAGGAAATTAAAACATTTAATGTAGACTATTCTTTAATTACCGTATCCCTAAATGTTTAACATGAAATCATATAAAGCATATAAAATCATGTGTTTGTTCTCTATGTGTGAGACAGAAACTGAGAGAGAGAGAGACAAGGGGAGGTGGAGTTGAGGTAGGAAGTCAGAAAATAAAACTAATGGAAACTTAACACAGCACAAAATGATTTTCATCAAATATTTCTGTTTATATTTAACACACAAGATTTATAATTTTCAAAGTAGACACAATTCTTTACCTTTATGTCATTATTAGACTCTAGCAATAGCCATGTTAATGGAAAATCTTTTTTGAATACACAAGAATTGAATTCAGTTATATGTAACACATGTAGTAAGGGAAGTGAATAATATCTCAGTAACATAACATTGCAATTATTTAATAATTTTGATAAAATATTAAGATATAGCATATTTCTGACATCAGCTCTATTGTAGCTTAGAGTATAATAATTATCTGGCATGTCAATTATATATATATATAAATTATATATATAATTATATATTATATATATATATATAAATTTATGTATATATAAATACATATATTTGTGTGTTAGTGTATTATATGCACATGTGTGTGCACAGGCCTTGTCAGTTTAAAATTATATTCTTGCAGATGTCATAACTGCTTCTGAAATAATCAGTTAAAGAGTACAAAAACAACCTCCAGCTTTTTAAAGTATACTCATGATCTCTGATTTATCAAATGTATGAGGATCTTATACAGACAAATTTATATGCTCCCCATATCAGTGCTTAGTAAAGATCAAAAACATACAAGTAACAATTATTGAAGTTAGAAATGTTTATTTTTATGTCTTAAGTACTGTTTGTTCTGTTGATTAAAAGCAAAAATTGGGCAGAAATTGATTTGAATTCTTCTTCAGTTTAGTCTGTATATGGTTGTAGGAAAATTTCTTTCTTGAAAATTCTCATTACTAATATTTAAAATTACTATAACCCTTCTTGTAATCTTTGTAAGAAAAGTATGAAAAAAATCATTATTAGTCTCATCCTTAGCCAACTAATTTTTTTTTTTTATTTCCATTGTCTCCAAAAGGGTAATTCTGGAAAAAAATCATTTACGTGTATTCAGGGATCACATGAAGTACTTGGAGTATGTGATATTCACTGGATACCTGAAACTCGGAATGTGGAGGGAAATGTCGTCAGAGCTCACGTTTTGGTGGGGGTTGAAGTGATTCTGTGAAAAGTGCTTAAGAGTAAAGCACAGGACATGCTCTTCATTTGTAAGGAATGGAAGACCAACGGTTTCTGAAGAGATGACTCAACTTGGGGAGATCAGGCAACATAAAATGTGATAAGTTAAATTATAAAATTAAAAAAAAAATAATGTCTAAGACCATAAAAAAAAGTGATAAGTGATGATCAAAGTGAGCCAAGGTGTCATGCTAGATTGTCTACTTGACAGGATCTAGGTTCAGTTGGGAGATGAGATTCTGATTATGCCTGTAAAGGGTCTTGTAAATTTGGTTAGCCTCTGTACATATCTGGAGGATTTACCTAGACTGGTTAATGGAAGTGGCCTAGCTCACTCTTCGCGTGAGCCACCCTCTCCCATGGTCTGTGCCATCCATGGAAAAAAAGGAGAAAGCAAGCTGCGGGAGCATTTGACCCCCTCTGGTTCCTGACTGTGTGAGCTTCTTTCTCAAGTTTCTGCTGCCCTGCCTTTCCTGTCATGCGATATTGTACCCTCAATCTCCGGCCCAAAAGAAGCACTTCTCTCCTGAATTAGCTTTTGTCGGATATTTTATAGATACCACAGAAGTAACTAAGACACAAGGCAACAAGTCAAGTATCAAACATACAACTGAGATTATGTGATAGGTACAGAGCTAAAAGAAGCTGTATTGTTGGTCAATTATTTGGTAGGATGAAAATGTGTACATTCAAATTTTGCACACAAAAATTATGAGCAAAGTACAGTCTTTAAAACTTTAAATTAAATCATATAATGCTGAAAATATATCTGAAATTCTGGAAAATGAGTATACTACAGATTTTTTACTAAAGAATATCTGGTTTCTTGCAATTTGTTTTGTTTTGTTTTTCGAGACAGGGTTTCTCTGTGTAGCTTTGCGCCTTTCCTGGAACTCACTTGGTAGCTCAGGCTGGCCTCGAACTCACAGAGATCCACCTGCCTCTGCCTCCCGAGTGCTGGGAGATCCACCTGCCTCTGCCTCCCGAGTGCTGGGATTAAAGGCGTGCGCCACCACCGCCCGGCATGGTTTCTTGCAATTTATGTTGATTTTCATCTAAGTATTTCAATATTGCATTACTACAAATGATTTTTATTTAATTATGCATGCATGTACTGTAATAGCAGGTGAAACTAGGATTTTATTTTATCAATATTACTGTTATAATAAATAAATAGGTTTTGATATTGTTTGGGGGCACTTGTGGGGGAATCTATAGCCTTAGGTATGCTAGGCAAGTGTTCTGTTATTATACTAGATCCTAAGACATAATACATACATGAAATAGTATAACTATATACTGTGAATATAATACATTATAAATATTATCTTATTAGTTTTGTCCTGCTGAGGGCTCTAAAAATAATTTTGAAAAACTGATTCTGAGAATCTTTTTCTTTCTTTCTTTCTCTCTTTCTTTCTTTCTTTCTTTTTTTTTTTTTTTTTTTTTTTGGTTTTTTGAGATAGGGTTTCTCTGTGTAGCTTTGTGCCTTTCCTGGACCTTGCTCTGTAGCCCAGGTTGGGCTTGAACTCACAGAGATCCGTCTGCCTCTGCCTCCGGAGTGCTGGGATTAAAGGCCTGTGCCACCACTACCCGGCTAATTCTGAGAATCTTTACCCCAACATTCCAAGGGTATTCCAATAGGTATGATAGAAATACCATACAACAGATACCTGCAACAGATACCTGGTGCTTATAATTCATAACTTTTATTAACTCTACCCAAGTAAAACAGGTTACAAAAAGGTTATACTTATTAATTAATCTGAACAAGGATATCATTCTCCTCCTTAATATGCAATTGTCAATAGAGTATCCCATAATACCCATTTGAAATGTCCTTTACTACTTTTATCTAATTGCTGACATAATGGATAATGAATGAGAGAATCATCTTTATGAAATTAAAATGTCTATAAGAGTTTTATTAATATCATTGAAATTCAACAATCAATTTTTAAGTAATTAAAAGTAATAACTCCAATAGATAGAAAAGACAAAAGATTTGTATTGCATATTATATGATGGGAATCTTAATAATTTATTTGCAAATCCAAGTACACTGTTTATTCTACATTGTGCTAGGCACTATATTCAACTTGGGCAATTGAAATCTCACCACAGTATTGGAAACATTTATCAACATTTAGGAGGTTGTATAAAATAAACTAAGACTTTTCTGGAAATAGAGAAGTTACAAGATTTTAATTTGGAAATAGATCGTGTTAAAGGCAAATGGCAAAAGTAATTTATGAATAAAAATGAAAAAATATATGCTAATGACAATTTTATCATTGAGACTAATAGTTTTTCTTATACATATAGGCATGCATTGCAAACTATTTTTGTTTATTTATTATTAAATTTTTTCATTCATTTTTACATACCAACCAGTTTCCCCTCCCCCCTCTACTCCTCCCTCCCACCACCTGCTGTGTACTCCCCCCATCCTCTCTACCTCTGTCTCAGTTCAGAAAGGTACAGACCTTCCATGGGAATCAACAAAGCATGTCACATCAAGTTTAGACAGAACCAAGCACCTCCCCCTCAATCAAGGCTGGGGCAGGCAACCCAGCATGGGGAGCAGGTTCCCAAAAGTCAGCTCAAGGGCCAAGGATGGGTCCTGATCCCACTGCTAGGAGCCTCACACACCCACAGACCAAGCTACAACACTGTCATCCACATGCAGAGGGCCTAGGTAGGTCCCATGCAGACTTCCTAACTCTAGGTCAAGAGTCCCTGAGTTCCTATTGGTTAAGGTCAGCTGTCTCTGTGGGTTCCCCATCATGACCTTGACACTCCACTCCCACTCCCAC
The DNA here is from genome assembly GCA_902168415.1 of Peromyscus melanophrys. Lineage (NCBI taxonomy): Eukaryota > Metazoa > Chordata > Mammalia > Rodentia > Cricetidae > Peromyscus > Peromyscus melanophrys. The sequence goes on along the minus strand of CABHPR010123982.1, from coordinate 24,758 downwards.
CTCCCTGCTGTTACAACCCTTCCTTTCTTCAGCAGGAATCCAGGAGCTTGGCCCAGTCCTTGGCTGTGGATCTCTGCATCTGCTTCTGCTTCCATCAGTTACTACATAATCACTTGAACTAATTAAACAAGTAAACAAAATAAATTTTTTTTAAAAAAACAGCAATTAATCAAAACAATGTTAATAGTAGAAATATCACAAAAAATTGTGGAGAAGAATAGAGTGCAAATAAAACTCAGTAAAAGTTTTTAATGTTCTACAATCAGAACCATTTTGGATTTTAAGTCGAACAAACTCTTTTTCAGTTCTGTTGATTATTTGTGGTTCACAATGCTTTGTTTTGGTGTAATATATTATATTACCTACTGTTTATTAAATAATCTTCCTTTCTTAAAGTGTCAAAACAAATTTTTGAACCCTGAAGTCTAAATTAACCTTGTCAAATCATATAATCAAATCATGCTGGAATAATTTCAGTTATAAATAAGCTGATTTAGGTATCTCTTTTTTTATCCTGTTCCAAGTTGGTAAAAGTTCTTTAAATTCATTTTTTTCCTCTTAAAAATTGAAGTTCATTTACATTTCATCTCCTTTGATAGTATATAAAATACTTTATTGTAGTTTGGTTTCTTTTAATGTATTAGCTATTTAGTGAATGGAACATTGAATTACTAAGAAAGGACTTTTCTAAGGCAATTCAGTGAATTTCTAGTTGAAGTTGACGCACTCAATTTCTTGGCCTCTTCTAGGAAAATAGCATATGCAAGAGTATACTTTAATAACCCAGACTATTTCACAATTCACAATTTAAGCACATGCAATTAAACTCTTTCATGAAACGTCATTTCATGCAGCCACAGGAATCCCACCCCAATCAGAGTAATGTTATCATTCCTTTTATAGGATTACACTTTTCTGATCAATATTTCTCCAGTCTGTTCCAATTCTCTCAGCATACTGAAAGACACATGGGCTGTCTCTGTCTATTTTTCAACCTCAATCTTAATTCGTGTTTTTAGAGCCATTTCCGCCATGCGCTTTAATAACTGCTATTTCCATATAGAAGAACCTTAGTTTGCCCAACTAAAGCATTACAATGTGTTCAAATGTGTTTGATCTCTCAGAATTCTTTTCTCTCTCTGTTTTATTTTAACCAGCTGCAACAGAACAAATTTTTTTCTAAGAAAAATTATACAATTTATGCTACAATTCTTTCTCTAGCCATCAAGTTTGTGGATTTCAGTTGGAAATTATAACCATGCATGTGTTATTGAAATGTTGTTATCTGTTGATTTAATGGGAAGGTTAAGTAATACTGCGGTGATATTTTGTCCCCCAATAGATTGTGGGGGGGTGTTCACACCAAACACCCTAATAAACTTATCGGGGGTTAGAGAACTGAACAGCCAAAATACAGAGGCCAGAAAATGGTGGCACACACACCTTTAATCCTAGCCTTCTGGAGGCAGAGATTCATCTGGATCTCTGTGGGTTCAAAGCCACACTGGAAACAACCAGGCATGCTGACACACACCTTTAATCCCAGCACTTGAGATCTTATGTCTTCCTTGGGAAAGACACAAGCCTTTAATCCCAGGAAGTTATGGCAGGAAGCAGAAAGGTATATTAAGGCGTGAGGATCAAGAACTAGAAGCTGTTAAGCTTTTAGGTTTTTAGAAGCAGTTCAGCTGAGATCCATTCAGAAGAGGACACAGAGGCTTTCAGTTTGAGGAAACAAGATCAGCTGAGGAATTGGCAAGGTGAGGTTAGCTGTGGCTGGTTCTGTTTCTCTGATCTTTCAGCGTTCACCCAAATACCTGGCTCTGGGTTTGTTAATAAGACCTTTTAAGATTCATGTTACATAATACTAGTCATAAATGTATTTTTAAAGATAAATATAATTCAGTTAAGTGGAGTCAAAAAGATGCCTCAATAGTTAAGTGTATGTAATGCTCATACACAGGTCCTAAATTTGATTCCCATCACCCAAGTAGAGTGGCTCACAATTACCTGTAACTCTAATTCCAGGACATGGCAATCTCTCTTATAGCCTCCGTGAGTGTCTGTAATTATGTGTACAAACTCATACATGAGCATCTGCACTCATGTAAACAAACCTGCACACCAACATATATATATTTAAAAAATAATCTTACTAATTCAGGTAATGACATTAAAAACAGAGTTTTTTTTCAAATATGATAATTATTTTCATAATTTGAAAATATATGCTTATTTAATTTAATAATCCGTTGCTGATATATTATAAGCATAAATAAACAGATTAATAAATTATATCTCTTGAAATAGCTAGTTTACAAAGAAGGGATTATTCAAAATATAGTTACATTTCTCTTTTTGCTATGATTTATGTTGTCAAAATAAAAACAGTCATGAACAAATCTGTATACCCATTCGATTCTTCCTTCAGACAGTAACAGCTTGTAAGGACTACTGTGGTTTTTTTTTTTTTTTCCATTTTCTCCTCCTTTGTAATATCTAACAAATAAGTGATATCATTGTATTGATTTATGTGAATGACTCCAATGCCATTCAAAAGCATCAAGTATTTTAATATCACAGCAGTGACATGCCTTGGTTTTACTCACAAGGTGACTTGGGGAAAAAGATAGTCAGGGGTGAGAATTTCTATGATTTCAAAATAAGTAGGTATACATAAATAATTGGTTTGTGACAGTTTTAATGACAACCTAGCCATGGAAGACTGTGAATCTACATATTGAAGAAAGCAGTTAAAATGTTGACGTGAAGGATGACAGAGTTAGAGAGGAAGCATTTATGCGGAGACAGGCAGCTTGTCTAAATATGGCTAATATTAAATACAGGTGATTATAGCATTTGAAATTGAAATTAAAAATAATCTCTGATTCACTTATTTTAAAATTGCAAAACCCTCTCAGCTGCAGATTTCACCAGGTGCTGGTACAGTTGAAACAACAAGCAGATCCAATGATTTAAAAATAACATGCACGGGTGTCACCTGATGTCACTCCAGATAAGAAATGATGTTCCCAATCAGAGAGAACACTCTGGTATTCATCCTTACACCTCCTCAACCTGTGCTACATATTTATATCATGAATTTTAAAATCATCTTTTGGATCTTGAACATATTAAATAGATTAAGCTTTCCAAATGTTGTAAACACAGACAAGAAATGGAACTGCTCTCATTTTACAGACTGTATGCCTGCACATTGCTTCATTCAAATGCTTTTAAAGAAAAGAAGACATCATGATTTTTTTTTCTTCCAAAATACTACAAACAAGACCAAATATTCATGTAGGACTCATCACTTTTTAATTTTTTGTTGAAAATAGATTCTTCTCTCCTACAATGCATCCCAACTACAATTTTCCCTCCCTCAACTCCTTCAAGCTCCCTTCTCCTCCAGATCCACACCCCTCTTTGGTTCCTTTTCAAAATAGAGCAGGCCTTCATTAAGATAGACAATCCCAGGCTTCTCAAGTACACAACCTCATAATAGGCATCTGTCAGGGCACTCAGGCAAGCAAGATACTAAGTGTTTGTGTGTATTTACTTTCCCCCACTAAAAACCTATGAGGAAGGCATTTGCATGTATCCATGTATTAAGTAACTATCATTCTTAAAAGGTTCAGGCTATTTTCTAAGATCAAAACGAATCTTTAATGATCTACAAGATCAAGCGTTTTTTCCATTTGTAAACTTAAATATATATCTGCAGAGGTGATTTTTCAAAATCAGCTTGGAGTGAAACTCTAGAGAAATTTAAAACTGTGATGGTTTCACTTTCCGTTACCTCTCCCACATTTGACAACAGTGCATGCAGAAAGGGCTCTCAGAATCACACAAGAATTTACTAGTATTACTCAACTTACAGAATGAATTCCCAAAGATGTCTATGCATAAAACCTCCTTTCTTGAAATACATTTTTTTCAGACCACCTTAACTCCCAAATAGTCTAAAAGTGAATAAACAATCATTAGATTAAACTATTGGGAAATATTTCATCATTCTTTCTAGAATTTCTATATTTCCCATGTTTTCACTCTCAGAAGTTCATGAAATCTGGATGTGAAATAGAAACAGCAATGGAGGAGTAGATGGGAGAATGCTGCAGGAATAAAATGAAGACTTTGGGTAGTCAGCTCGGAAGAGGCACACAGAGCTTTGTGATGGTTGATAGGGACACGACACAAAGTTGAGTTGTGTGTACACAGGCATGGCACATTGGCAAATGGATTGAATTCTACCATAAGTTTCCAGAAAATAGCATGAAATAAGTTTTAGTTTTAATTCATTAATTAATATGCTAAACAATACAACTAACCGATTACTGATATATAAAGTAGCACACTTCTGGAAGTCAGGCTCTCAAGGAGCCAGCCTCTGTCTGGAAAGTAGAATCTCTGGTTGAACAGTTTGTGTTTAGTCTACTCTTTCTCTCTCTTCAGACCACACCCAAGGTATATTTCTCCTTGTCTAGCAAACATGTGAATAAAAAAATGTGATATTCCCTGTTATATTTATACTGATATCTATATCTATATTTATCTATGCCTGTCACTCTATCTCTGTATCTGTCTATCTAAAAACTATAAAAAACTAAACTTTTTTTCTGCTTAATCTTCTCACATTTTATTTTTAATATTTTGATACGTTTTTTGCTAAAGACCAAAAAAATCAAGTCATCTTGATAAATAGATAATATCTGTGAATATAATATATATGTATGTATATATGTTTTTGAGAAGGAGGTGGAAAGTCAGGAAAAGGCAATTCATCAGTAGACAAATATAGAAATAATGAGAACACAATTCAATTTATATTCCTGTAAGAAATGAATAGATTTTTATGATGCACACTACAATAGCTGAGTTATTCTTGTTTCTTAATTATCATACATGATTTTAGATACAGAAAATTTTCAGAAAAAAATCACTGAATTTTATGTCATATGACCACACAGAATTCTGAATGTCATCTTTTCCTGAACTCATATAGTGCTTCTAGTGATTGAAGTCTGCATTTTAAGGATAACAATACAACTTAAACAGGTGCATGTGGAGACATGAGACTTTCTAAATTGTTTTAATTGGGAATTGTTTCCTAAAATTCTAGTGAATGTATCTGTTAATCATTTTAGATCAAAGCTTGCCAATGCTTTTAAAGCAATCCATATCAACTTTAAATGATCACATGGAGCTTAGGAATAGACTAGGTACAGATTGCTTTGAAAGGGTAGAATATCCTTTTCACTCTGAGCTCAGAGACTAGATAAAATGTCTCAGAAAGCAAAATCCACAGAAAACTATCAAATACCAATGCATTGCCACTAATTTAAAGTAAATACTTAATTATATTTTGTCTCCATTAACCTCTTGGTGATGTTACATTAAACTACAAATTTACCCTTCCAGATAATTTACTGAATTTATGTTATGCAAATCTTATCCACAAGATTGTTTATTTTCTTAACACTTTAAACCATTATTCAATACAAAGATAATTTTGCTAAAGTGTTTAATACATTAATTGATGCATTCTATATAAGTAATTAATACATTCTGTATAAGAGAGAATGTATAGAAAAATTAATAAAAGTCATTAAAATAATGATTTTCCCCAAATAAGTGTCATATCTGCTTCTTGTTCCTTAAAATTCTACTTTTTTTCTATGAAAAGATTAAAACATCTTAATTTTTAGTAATGTATTGAATAATAGCTATGTATATTAGTGAGCTGAGTTTAACATGGTAATTATATAAAATATAAGGGAATGTTTCTAGCACATCATTGTGCTTCTAAAACTAACAGAAAGTGAATCACTTAGCTGTACAAGTCTCTCAATGTCAAGTCCATAACATTAACAAAAATTGTAGAAAGTTACAGACTTAGAAGTGAGACTTTACTGCTGCTTATTTGGACAAATTCATAAATTTAGCATAGGGAATTTCATCAGGATAGTGAAAGAATTAAATTTAAAATAGAAATGTATTAGAATATATATGGCAGTATAAAATCATATAAATCAGGAACTAAGGAAGTAAGCTCTTCATTTTTAAGCATATCCTACCTATACAAATACTGAATAGTTAATTTCTGCATACATTAAATAGTATCTGCTTACTACAATTTTAATCCAGGAAGACTTTGGTTTGAAATTATTAATGTATTTTCACCTTCATTTACATATTACATCTGTGGGAATTGCCTTGTGAATGAAAACAAATTGTCTTTTCCTATTAATATCAGAGTCATTATTAGTAACATGATGTTTTGCAGGTGCTTAAAACATTGAAACAAATATCAAAAACATTTTGGAAATCATCTGTGGCTATTGAGTTATCTGTGTCCTTACAAATTTAATATTTCCAATTATTTCCTCTGTTTTCTGAAATATGTTTCCTATATATAAAGACCATGACAAGTATATCTGGAAATTAAAAGAAATAATTAAAACATAACGACCTAAGAATGTTATTCTATTGTAGTTGTTTATTTTCAAATCAATGATAAATTTATACTTCAACATTTATGAGAATATTTTAAATGGTGGTAACTGGTTTTGTCAAATCTTGCACATTTGTAGATTAACTATTCAGATTCATTGGTAAAATTCAAATTTCAATTATGTTTCTATCAGAAATGCTTTTGGAAGGCTGAGAGTGTAACTCGTTTGTAGACTGCTTCCCATTATAAGCTCATGTTCTAGTTTCAATCCCCAACTCTGTCAAAAAACAATCAATCAGAATATGCTTTTGGAAATACAATATCTAATTGTTAGATCTGGTCATTTCAAACTAAAGAAATGTAGTTCATAAGTAATGTAATATTGTTATTTGTTTATGAAATGATACACTAGCTTATCCAAAGTTAGAAGTATTACATGAGCCAATTCACTGCAATTGTTAATGGAAAGTGAGTCAAATGCTAGACCCAGCCACATCTCGTATGAGCAGGAAGATTACTTGCAATGATATATTTATTGAGGTGCTGATAAAAGATCATAAGGATGCCTGAACAAAGGAACAAATGACAACCACACAGCATCTGTGATGTGTCCACCACTCTGGTTTCTAGGGTAGAACATGAGCCTGTTTCCAAATCCTTTCGCACATCCTCTGAGTCCTGTAGGCTGACCCTGGAGGTGATCAAGGACTATGTGGTAACATCACAGTAAGAGAGCAAGGCATAATCATGTGGACATTTACAAAAATATGTATACATACAGTGATTTCAATTTTCTAAATCATAGATCTTCTCAGTTCTCATCAATAACACAAAACTGTAGGTAATTTTCTCTGTGTGTGAATGAAACTGAGTCTATCTTACCTCAGAGTTAGATTTATGCACACAGAATGTTTTTTTCAATCTAGAAGCAATTGCTCTTTTGAGTATTATTGCTAAACACTTTTGTGTGAAATGTGAGACTACTTTATTTAGATCTTGAATACTTAAGCAAACATCATAGAATATATTTAGTGATTATTTAATATTTATTAAAAAGATTAATATGATATGAGAATGAGAAAAAAGAACTAGTATTGCTGAACATTCCAATTTTAAAAAAAAACAAATGTATTTATTTAAAGGAGAGACATTGTTTCTTAATGAAAGATTTTGTGTTGTTATTTCTTTTTATTATCTTATATTTCAGTAAAAAATTGAGAGAGTTGAACATTCCAGGCACTGCTGAATGCAGTGCCCTAGGAAACAGGCTCCAAAAATACACTGACCTTGTCACAACCTCAAACGTTCACGTCTAAACAGTTCAGCTAAACAGAAATGCACTTTCTACGGCTAGAGTTACTAATAGTAATTTTAGGTAACTGTCGCTTTAAAGGTAGCCATCAATGCTGCCTAAATACACATTATATTTATATAAAAACCTGGTATCATCTTTCAACATATATTTCAAAGGGAGCTGATACAGTGAATAAGCCTTAAAAGCTGCTACATTTTCTTGTTATGCTACCGGGAAAGAAAATTGTAGTCATTAGTCAAAAATGTGAATAAAATTGGTTATATGCTACATAGTGACCTTGATATTGATTTTTAAAGAAATATTCTTATAACCTGCGTGATACCAAAACAACTACTGTTTCACAACCTCAACTCTACAAAGAAACTACTTTCCATTTGAGAACATTATATATTTGACAGTTAAAGAAAGAGCATCTTGGCCAAAACATTTTAGTAGATGGGAGTATAATGGAGGTAGAGAAATGATATTATGGTAATGTAACTATTGCAACTTGAGGCACATGGATTCTTTTACATTTATCTTAAGCTTTATGGAATATTGAATGAGCAGCCCTGCATATGAAATAGCATAACCAGTTTCCAGTATTAAAAAACTGTATTAGAGGCTGATAAACTGAACACTGTAATAAGCTTGTTTGTTTCCTTACAGCATTCAATTAATAGTTGTTTATTTCGATGCCTGCATTTGTTTTCCAAATTTCTTGAATAAACTGTAAATCTCTGTAGGTTTTCTAAGGAAATGCTAGTATTTTTAAAAGATGTGACCCACGAGCCCCAGGCAATCTCTAGGTAGTTTTAGTACTTGGGATTCCAACTGAGAAAAGTGTCAATTAGCTCCAATTTTGAGGATGACATTCATGAAATGGCCTCTAATGTAACATAAAATATTGAGGGAACTTGGTGACATGTTTCCTCAGGATATGTAGAGAGCCCAACATAGGCAGTGTTCTATGCCACTATCTAAGTGAGACAAGGACCGCCAACACCAACACATTTAAATAGAAAATGAAATCTCAATCTTTAAGTTTGGCTTTGCAGAATCAATCATGCAGTTCAAAATTCTTAGAAGGCTCTTGATGTATGACTAGTTGAACACTGAAGTCTTTTGTTTGTAAGCTTGTGTGTGTGTGTGTGTGTGTGTGTGTGTGTGTGTGTGTGTGTGTGTTATGATTTTCCAGCAATCCTAAAGAATATAATAGTTTAAAAAATATTTTATGGAACATTCATATACATGAAAGTAATGTATGTTTGGATCAAATCCACCCACATTCCATATCCTTCAATTCCTCCCCATCTCCCCATGCTGTTCTTTCACACATTAATGATTATTGTCTCTCTCTCCACCAGCCACAGGCCTCCCTCCTCCACCTTTCTCCTTTCTCTCTCCAAGTCCATTTAGTGCTGTCCCTACACACATTAGTGTAAGATCCTATATTCCAGCAGGTTTAGCCTGTCAAGTACCCATCTCCAAAACAAAATCAGAGTACTTGACTCTTCCTAAATAAATAACCAACAGTTTCCAATAGCTCCTCTGATATGGGGAGCAGGGGGGACTTCATGAGGCCCCTTTCTGTCATGCTGGGATTTCAGCTGCCTTGATCCTGTACAATTATTGTGCTTTCTGTCTCATCTTATATGAGTTCAAATGTGTAAATGTGCTGCCATATCTGCTCTGTCCTCTTTAGCAATAGCTATATCCTCCCTCTGGTCCTTATATAAATTCTCTCCTCAACCCCACTTTGTGATGTCCCTTAGCCATAGTTCGAATGGTAGGATATAGATATCCCATTTAGAGTGAGTATACACTTTATTATTCTCTGAATACTGAACAGCTGCAGGTCTCTGTATTGAATGACTTTTACTATTTAAAAAAAATCCTCCTCCAGTGAAAGATCATGGATAGATTAGTCTATGAATACAAAGGTAACAAGTTGGGGACAGTTTATTACTATGTCCATATATCTAATCATAATACTAGGGTTTTTTTCCTATGGTCTATGACCTAGACTGCCATAGTTTCTTTGTTGTTGTTGTTTTGTGAGTAAACCAGGCACACGTTTCTTTGCAAAGAGGAGTTTCCATCCAAACAGAAAGTGGGTGGTTACTATGGTAACATCTGTGTCACTATGACACTGGTGGACATATCCGTCTAGGCCAGTTGTCATTGCAACTTCCAGGGTTCGCAACTGGGTAAAACTGTTGATGAATTTCCTTTTCTTACCTAATAGCATGCAGAGGACCTTTTTGTTCTATGAAAACTGTCCAGTAAGTTTTACATTTTACGGCTCCACATATGAAGCAATGTGTAAATAATTGCTCTGAGTCATTCATTCAATGTATTAACCATAAACTAGGACACATTCTTAGGACAAATGACCAGATTTGTGAAAGGGCCTAAGAAACATGCAAGAAAATCAGATCAGAGTTACTGACAAGTTCGGTTGTTGTTTTAAAATGTTGATCATATCAACAAATGATACTCAAAGTTGACAATGATTGCTAAGATTTCAGATCAAATGTGCAATGTTACTAGGAAATCCCATAATAGACAAACTTCTGTAATAATTATCACCATTTGAAATGAGACTCTCATTGTGGATGACTAATGCCTGGGATAAAACTCCTTCTTGGGGAATAACAAGAATTAAAGATCATTATGGAGAATTTGGTGAGAACATCTTTATGGTTTGTGCCATTTTGATGTTCTGTGAATTTAAGAAATAAAACATTCATTTGTATGAGAGTAAAAAAAAAACCAAAGTTTCAACGTTCCAAGTATTCAAGAGATGAATATTTCCAGATTTGTTGTACAAAACTATTTTCTAGTTAAGTCCAAGTTGTTTGAGGCACAACAATTTCATGTGGTTATCTGTGTACATAACACCGTAAGACTCCACTGAAATGACAGACATGGGAAGAAAAATAAATCTTCTCAGCACACACTCTGTGCATCTAAAATAGAATTGAAATTCCGTTCAGGAGACTTTATGTTTTCCATAATTATCAGGAATGGCCATAACATATACAGTCAAAATACAAGAAAATAATTGCCACTGTGCCAAATTTCCTTCATCCACTTCTCATTATTTGGGTCTATAGTAAAACAAACAAAAGCAACTCATTAAACAAATGCAGATGACTTAATAATATGTGAGAACTCTCTGAAAATCAAAATTAGAGAGTTAAAGAAGGTAGGTTTGTCTTTATAGATACTGGTTTTATGCAAATTGTGATCAGGATAAGAGAAGTGAATGTGTAAAGAGAGTCAAGGTAAAACACAGCCAAATAAAGTAGAAGTGAGAGAAAAAAGATGGTGGTACTTGGTAGGAGTAATGACAAACATCATTTAGGACATCTGAATTCTGTGAATGCTATCACTAATGATGTGCATCACCCAAGCAAGGTATGAACTCCCTTCTAACCTGAATTATCCCATCTATTATGGGAGATGATTTGATTTATTGAGCATTAGATATATTCTGAAATCTAATATTCTACCACTATCTCAAAATAATACAATCTAAATCATTAAAAAAATCTATCAAGGAAATCATTGTGTGGATGAATGTGTGAATGGTGGTAGCATATTTAGAAACCCAAACTACTTATAGACTGACTGTATGAGAGGGTCAGCAAGCTGATTGTTGCTTTGGTTTGTTACTATAATTAAATTAATCGAATAAACTTGATTTGAAGATCCATTCAGTTACATATTGTACTTGCTACTATGGTGGTTTTTAGAAATGTCATGAGAGATGTCTGATGGCAGAAACTAACTGTCCTATGTTTGTAGTTCCTGGGCTCTCTATATCAAAGCTGTGGATACTGCAGAGGCCCATTTCCCACTGTTACTTTAAGCCAATTATTGATAGTGACAGGTATTCTACAAAAGATCTATTTCTTCTTTGTCTGTGACACTGGATTGAAACGTCAGTGGCTCTGCGAAAGTCTCTTTGCCATGAACTACATTTTGAAATACTTTCACCTGAGCTATTCTTTTTTCTTCTCATTCTGGGATACATCTGCCTCCCAGTCTCATAACTTCCTTCTCTTGCCCTTAATCTCTTTGACCAACATGTATTTCACTAATCACTTCTTTCGCATGCAATCCTATTATGGTTTGTTATATGTAGGAAACAGAATATATGATTGCAAATATCCTTCTTTTTATTTTCCGTATTTAATTTATGTGTAAATTGTGGATAATATATAATTCATTTGACAACTGTGAAATTAAAGGTTATCTGTAAGATTTAGCAAAATTATCATATATTGTTAATATGTAATACTGTGGTCTGATTAAACAGAGAAAATTATCCAGAGCATTTTTGTGTACCATCTTTCATGTTCATATTACATCCTAAACTTAAATATTAGTACGCGTATATAAAAAACTATTCTTCATATAATCCTAAGAAGTATTTCATTCATAGACTTTGCAAATAGGTATAATTAGAACTATCAATGACTGTCATAATTTCTCTTAAATGATCAGTGTACTCCATTGTGGTCTATTAGAATGAAGGTACAAGATCTTTGTCTACCCATCAGAATATTATTATGAATCTGGAATTCAGAAAATTCAATAAGTGATAAAACAATCAATTTTTAAATTGCTTTATATGTAATCCAGACAATATATTAAGTATCCATTAGTTATAGATAAAGTTCAGAGAACAACCCTAGATAGTGAAAAAGAAAATCACAAAATAGGGTACATGTTTTTTAATAATTACAAAGTAGATGCTGTACACAGAAGATATTGTGACTAAGATTTAAGGTCAGTTCTATAGCTAAGTGCACTATTACTGTACCTTACAAATTATTTATTCTTCCTCGCTAGAAGTTAATCCATAAACTAGTCTGTGATATGACACATATGAGAAAGGCAGTTAGGTCTTAAGGTATCATTACATTTCTATTACTGATTCAAGATCAGCAATTTTAATTTACATAATCAATTGACTAGCCATTAGCAGTGACTACACAAGGAAAGTTTAGTGATGAAGACTTCACAGTGCCAGATGTGATTTTCAAAATGGTATATACAATTCAAATAATACAAATAATATGTTAAATGATAACTATTTCGCCCCCCAAAAACTATAGAATTTGCTTAATCTAAAGGTGCATAGTGTGAAGATCTTAGGCAAAGTTTATGATGACAAGCTTCAAAGCTTCCATATTTGTTTTAAATATGATAGATCAGTTATTTGGATGGATGCAGGTTTTCACATTATTACTCATGAAGGAATGAGAACACAAAACATAATCCATGGTTAAACCTAAACGACACTGTCTATGATTATGTATGGTTCTTACTCACTCCATTAGTGCAAGTAATCGAGTGTTTGAATTTCAAAGAGCAGATTTATCTCATCGTTCCATTATAGGTAATAAAAGTGACCTACGTGAGGATGTTAGATTAGTGATTTCACTCAGTATTCACCTCACGTTTGGGAAGTGTGAAATTGCTAACGAACTCAAATTGTCTTTATCCAGTTATGTAAGAAACAGATCTCTGCTTACAAAGCTTAACATAGCAGGTTAAGAGAATGGAGCACCTCCAGCGAGTACTTCCAGGGCCCCCACCACCGCCGTTCTTTGTTTTTGCATCTCATTACCAGATGAATCAACTACTACATATGAATATCTAAGAAAAGTTTTGATGAATTATGCACTCTGGATAATATTTGCAAAGATTATGTGGCAGATATTTGTTTCTTTTAAATAAAAGGTAGATTACTATAATTGGGACCTGTCCATCATTGATGGATCTGAGATGCAAGACCTATATTTTTTTTTTAAATCTCGGTCTTCGATATTATGCATAATCTGTGTGGTTATTTACAAAATTGTATAACATTAGGCTATTATTAACATAATTTAAGATTATTTTAGAATTTAAGATTATGGTAGAATTCTGATAATTAACAACACTGACCATAAAATATTTTCGTCTGATTTAACAAATCACAAAGTGAAGATACTTATTTTTCCTTTGTTTTCAGCTCTAACTAGGGTTCCCACTCATTCACCTCCTACCCTACACATCCATTCTTGGACAAGTTTTGTGCAGAATATCATACCTGCTGTGTGTTCATAAGAGCAAAGGCCATGCCATGGTCTGAGCATTCCACCACACACCTCCAGGTCCTTCATTTTTAAAATTATTGCTGTCTTTTCTTTCCCAATGTACCATGAACCTCAGGAACATGGCTGTAGAGCTCCTACTAATGTCTGAGCATTGAAGAATCAATTTTTTCCCAACACTTTGTCCATTTAAGACCCTCTGAAGTTATTGCTGCTCACTGTACCAACAACAGCAACAGTAAAAGTTTCTATGACCAAAATATTAATCTACTAGCTTATTTTATTAAAATAATGTAAGTTCACACCAGCATATAGACACGTGCATAGTAGACAAATAACTCCATCACTAAGCTGCCTTCTTAGCCCTTGCAATCCTAATATTACAAGTACATGTTAAATTAAAAATTTCTTATTCTTTTAGCTTTCATTTTTATGTCAACTTTTCTATTTTTCCTTTAAGTCAGTCTTATGACTCTAATACTTGTTTATAGCAAGAAAAAAATATGTAGGAAATAGTCTAGAAAGAAACTGTAGTCTCAGACCACTGAAGTATAGCAACTTCTACTGGTTCGTCTCCCAGAGGCTAGAAAAGTGAAGTTTTCGGTTCCCTTGGGATAACCTGTCTTTCCTCTGAATTCTTTGAATGTAGGGAAGAGCCCAAAGGGAAAAGTCAGCTAGCCGTATCGACAGCGGAAATGACAGGGAACAAATGCCTGACGGTGACATTGGTTTTAATGAAGTTATTAAATAAAATACTTTATAATGCCATGCACATACAATATTAAATATTTTCTCAGGTAGTACAGTAGATTTATACTGCTTATATTTTTTTCCAGTAACTTTACACAAAAAATAAATTTTTTTCTACAGTCTTAAAACTATAAAATACTCAAATGTAATTTACTGTGTGATATAAATAATCATTTCAAACTATAAACAACAGGGCAGTATATGTGATATCATGATTCTATCTATGCATGATATGACGTAATTTTAAAATTAACAATTATTCTTTTCTCTCCCCCTCTTCTTGTTTTCATAGGTGAGTAACTGAAGGTAAAAAAGCAGAAATGATGGATATAAGTATTAAATGCTCCTTTATTAATGTCCTGTGGGTAAGTAAAGGAAAAATAAAACTCTATGAAGTATGGAGATGAGTGCTAAACTTGAAAAGATACAAATAAGAAACCTGTAGCATTCTGTCACTAAAACTCTCTGATATTTTAAGGTGATTTGATTTAGACATTAGAATTATTTCCCTATGTGTTAACGTTTGTAATTGTCTCATTTAGAATTTTTAAGTAAACAAATGAGGCTGTTTCATACTGTAACGCATAGATTCCATTTCATACATTAAGGATTTAATGACAATGCTAATGTAAGTTTGTGGAAAATATGCATGGAGATTTGATTTTAGCTATTTCAACAACTTTAAGTTTAAATTTAAGATCTTATCAACAATAATGCATTAAGTATGGAATGTTTAGAATTAGTAATTAGAATTTAGATTTAAAAAAATTAGAAGAATCCCAATTTTAAACTAACTTGAGACTAGATAAGTACTGTCTTCATTAGGATTTCTATTGCTGTGATAAATACCATAGCAAAAGCAATTTAGGGAGGAAAGGGTTTGTTGTGCTTACACTGCACATCTTGTCCCATCATTGAAGGAATTCAGGGCAGGAACTCAAGCAGGGCAGGAACCTGGAGGCAGGACTGACGCAGAGGCCATGGAGAGATGCTGATTACTGGCTTGCTCTTCATGATTTGCTGAGAATGCTTTCTTCTAGAACCCAGGACCACAAGCCCATGGTTGTCCCCACCCACAATGTACTGACCACTCCCACATCAATAACTAGTTAAGATAATGCCCTACAGGCTTGAATTCAGTTAGATCTTATAAGGCCTCTTCTTAATTGAGATTTTCTCTTCTCAGATGGCTGCAGCTTGCATCAAGTTGAAATAAAGCTAGTCAACACAGATAACAAGTTAAGATATTTAGCTAGCCGGGCGTTGGTGGCACACGCCTTTAATCCCAGCACTCGGGAGGCAGAGCCAGGCGGATCTCTGTGAGTTCGAGGCCAGCCTGGTCTACCAAGTGAGTTCCAGGAGAGGCGCAAAGCTACACAGAGAAACCCTGTCTCGAAAAACCAAAAAAAAAAAAAAAAAGATATTTAGCTACTGCAGAATGTTTAATAACAGTTTAAGATAACATACATAGAAAATTATGTTATTAAATAAGCTTTTGTAGGTTTATTAAAAGATCTTTTTTATAATTGGCCAAGGAATTATTTTGTTTCATACACAAATTTTTTAAGGTTTGCTTGTTTATTTAAAGTTTTTTTTTATACCACCCACTATTCCTCCTCCCTAACCTTCTCTTGCTCCCCTCCTCTTCCCCTCATCCCTCACAGAGGGTAAGGCCTCCCTTGAGTATTCAACATAGGCTGCCATACCAAGTTGGGGCAGACCCAAAGTCCGTCCCCCCTGTATCTAGGCTGAGTAAAGCAAAAGCCAGTTCATGTACTCCTGATGAGTCCTGGGTCCATTTTGCTGGGAACTCACAAATAGATCAGTGACACATCTGTCACCCTTATTCAAGGGGCTTAATGAGGTCCCATGTAGGCTCCCCAGTGGTCAGTCCAGAGACCATGAGCTCTCACTAACTTGGGTGAGCTGTCTCTGTGGTTTTCCCCATTATGTTCTTGTTCCCCTTGCTCTTACAGTTCTCCTCCCTCTCTCAACTGAACTCCAGGAGCTTGGCCAAGTGCTTGGCTGTGGGTCTCTATATCAGCTTCCACTAGTTGCTACATGTAGGTTCTATGATGATAGTTAGGGTAGTCACAGATCTGAGTACAGGGAAAGTCTAGTTCAAGAACCCTCTCCACCATTGCTATGAGTCTTAGCTGGGAACATCCTTGTAGCTTCCTGGGGATTTATCTAGCACCAGATTTAAAATCAATGCTGATTTTAAATTTGATATAATATACAGAATTTTGAGTTATAAACTCTTCACAAACAATGCAATAGTCATATATTTTCATGTGAAAATAGTGTTAGAAAATCTTTTTATTAAGTATTAATTTAATGTATCTTGTAGAATGTACATTGGTATTTGTAACCTGAAAATTTACTGAAAATCAAATTTTTTTGTCTTAACATTTGGTTATAAAATTAATCAATTATAATACTTGAATAATAAATTCCAGGGAAAAGACTTTTGTAGTGTACATGACTTGGTTTTCCTACATTGCCATAAGGTGGCATTTTATGGGAAAGTTTTCTTGTCTTTTGATTTATTTTTTCTTTTTCATTATTCATAAAGTTATTTATATTAAATGAGATAAGGAATTGTCCTGGCCATGTCATCAAAATTTAGTGTAAAATGATTATTTTCATCTTAGATGAACTATTAATAACTTTACATTTTTATTTGAATATGTTGATATACATAGAATTTCATTGATGGATTGTCTCTATGTTTAGATTTCTTACATCAGAATTCTTAGTTGGACAAATAATTTTTTAAATAGAAACATGCAGTTCTTTGATATTATGTATTTGATCTAAGGCCATGTTTTATTTTAATAGAAAATGTTTTAAAGATCACAGATACTATTTTAACAAAGTTGGAATTAGTGTTATATATTAATTTTGAAAATTCTAGTCATAAAATATTTGATTAGGTTAACTCCAATAAGATAGTCAATTTCATCAGAATAGTTTAATAGCTACTATTTTTGGAAATAAGTAACATGATATGGATTCTTATGGACAAATTCCAAAGGAAACTCTCTTCAATATTAACTATGACAACAGAACTCAGTCATTAAAGTGTTGCGTTCCTTCAACACTTTATTCACATTCTCAATCAGTATAAAACACCGTAAAGACAAGGAAGAGTTGGTATGAGTGATAGAAATAATTATGATTTTGCAATTTATTACCATCTAAGAGTTATCAGAATGCCTACTCATAGACATTTGTAACTCAATATCTGAACTACGTGAAGTAGCATAAATTTTTAGTGCATAGAAGAGTAAATCACGTGTTAAAATCAATCTTTGTTTATTATTTGAGATTGAGATCCAGGGCAATCGTGTGTTTAATTTTATAACTAATAGATTTTACCTGCTCTTGACATTGGCAGAGGAGCTGCAATAAACTTTTATTAAGCACCATAAACCAAGAGTATGACCTCTGGTCAAGGTGTGTGACGTATAGCAACTGAAAAATTGAGAGTACTGCAAAGTCGATTAGCCAAGCTGTTGACTCTGTGTTGGTTGTAGAACAAATGCACCAGAAAGCTAGGATTGCAGAGCAGGTTCTTGCTTGTAAAAGGGCAATAGTTTGAGGACTAGAATTGTATGGTGAACATGTCATTTTAAAAGAAAATTTTAATGCTAACTGGGAGAATAATGCAAATTTAGACAATCAGTATTTTGTTACTATACAAAATGTAAGTGGATCATAAGATTGATTTATAATATCAATGGCTAAATTAATGTTTTTCACTGGTTAAAATGAGAAGAAAAAAGAATCAATTTAAATGATCATTTGGTCAAAATTAAATGAGTAATAATAATTTTGGTGATCATATACTCATTTTCCAGCTACAATTAAAACAGAAATTCATTATTTAACACATAACTGTGACACTTATTTGAATACATATATTATTTGAAATGTAATGTATTTTATTTATGTTGATTTTTTTTGCAAATAAAACTTGTTTTATCCACAAATAACATACAGCCAGTTTCCTCAAAAATATTTAGAATTTCCAAAAAAAATCGAACAACAAAACAAAAGAAAAGCAGCTTCATCTCTCTCTCTGGATTTTTGCTTCAGGAATCCTGTAAAAGGTGTTTTAGCTGGTATTAATATAGTGCCTCTGTGCCCATGACAAACTGAGTCAAAGCACATCAGGGCTGAAATGATTGAACAATCAGAAAAATTATTTTGGCATTATTTATATTAAATTTAGAAATTAGAAGTGTATAAAATTACAGTTCATATGGTATTTCTATGAAGGAGTGTGATTTATTAAAATAAAACAATAGTTGTTTTATAGATCTGATAAGTATGTTGATAAAAGTACTTTAGGGAAATCAAAATCAGGACAATTTAATTTTCTTGTTATTTGGGGGAAAACTTAGACTTTTGAAATGATGTTATCACTTGATATCTTCATTCTGTAAACATCTATGTGATTCTTCTGGAAGTATTATGACAACCTATAAGCAAGTATCATATTTGTCTTTTTGGGTCTGGGTTACCTCACTGATGATGACTTTTTTTTTCTTGGTCATCAGTTTGTCTTTGAATTTCATGATTTTAATTTTTAACAGCTGATTAATATTCCACTGTGTAGATGTACCACTTATTCTTTATCCATTTTTCTGTTGATGAACAACTAGTCTTTGTCCAATTTCTGGATATTATGAATAGAGAAGCAATGAATGTGGCTGAGGACATGTCTCTTGGTAGGACGAAGTGTCCTTTGGGCATATACCCATAGTACCTCTATTTCCAGTGTCCTAAGCTACTGACACACTGTAGCCCTACAAGTTTATACTCCCTCCATCAATGGATGAGCATTTCCCCTTACTCCACACCCTTACCAGCAAACTGTAATTTGTATTATTAATCTTGGCCATTCTGACTGGAGTAAGGTGAAATCTCAAATTAGTCTTGATATATATTTCTGTGAATAATTGTGTGTGTGTGTGTGTGTGTGTGACTCAATTTCATCATTATAATCCTCAGCCAAAATCTTGACAAACAAAAAATCATAGTATATAAATTAGAGGAGTAAGGAGAACATGAGATGAGTTGCAGGGAGAAATTTGGGAGGATTGTTGTAAATATAATACTCATATGAAATCTCAAAAAAATGAATTTCAAGTATCACAGCACAATGGATTTGCTCTCTTCAGGACAGAACCATAGTCTTTAGTTTTTAAATTTGTTAGTAAGTATAAAACTTTAATTTTGAATGGATGAAAGTAGCTCTTGTTTGTTATATGATGCACCAGAAAATTGTTATAGATTAAAACCACACTAGTTTGTAAGTTTAAGTAGATGAAACTGTATGTGTTCAGAAAGTACAGACTTAGTAATCAGAGAGAATTTGAAATCTTAAAAAGAAGATAATTAGATTAACCAAAACATTTTCTTCAATGTTTCATACTAATATAAATCGTATACTATATCCACCTCCTTTTCAATATCATCATTTATATTTTTCAAAGATTTCAAAAGTTTTAAAATGTTTTCCATGTATTTTCTAATGTTATAGACGCTGTTTTTCTTTATTTTTAATATATTCTGATACTGTGACAAAATAGCAGATAATATATATCCTTTTAACTTGTACTTTGTTCCAATAAATTGTCTTGGATTCTCATCATGAAAGAAAAAGTGATTTAAGTGGTACAACTTATCACTTAGGTTTGTGCCCAACTGATTAAAGGGTCATTCCCAAAGAACTATCTTTCCCACATTAGTACTGTCAAGTGGTACTTCTTTATTACAAAAATCAATGATTACTTGCTTGAAAGTCATAATACTTTGCATGTCTGAACTATATTATGTTCTTCAGTGTGATTTTGTGCACATTATCCCATTTGGTCCTGAAGAGATGTTGAGTATTAAGTTATTCAGATGGAGTGGGGACATCAGAGTGTTCAGCCAAAACTAATGTCCCCTCAACCAAGGTGAACATACAATTGATAGTGTCTTGCTTAATAATAATGGAAGAAAAAATTGACCCCTCCATTTCTATTGCAATTAAAACTATAGGAGTCAGCATGATTGTTTCCTGGGTTACTTACTATCAGAATTTTAAAAAAGAACAACTAAATTACATTATATTATATTCAATTATTTCTTGTAATATTGTCATTTCAGTACTTAATGGTTAAATATGTACATAAATTACTCTGAAATCGATTATCTAAATCTAAATCTGATAGTGTAGCTAATCTTCAAATATCTCATTAAAGATTACTATAGTAACAAATATTTTCCAAGTTCATAACCTAATTTGGAAAGTATTTTCTCTACTCAAAAATTGTAACTCAAGACTTTGTTCAGCCTAAGAAAATTATTTTCAAACCTGCATACAGATCATCTTAAATATGTCTAAATTTTATTTTATTTATAAAAAGGCTAATTCGTGGTTAAGCATGCTTGAGGATTTTTTTAACCCTTAGTGTATACAATGGTCTGGCAAAAAAAAAAAAAAATTCTCAACATGCACAGGTTTTGACCTTGACTGAAGGATAATATCTCTCTTGGGCCGTTTTGAATAAAGCAAAGTAGAACAGTTGCCAAAACATTACTCAACCAAAAAATAAATAGATAGATAGATAGATAGATAGATAGATAGATAGATAGATAGATAAAAAGATTTAAAAGAAATCATTAACTAAACTTCCTCTAGCTCAAACTCCTTTAAGCCAAGTCTGTAAGTCTTTCTATTATGTATCATTGATAACATCACCTTAAATATTACTACTAAATATTTTAGTTCAATTGTTTCAGGCTTTTTCATCAGCTTCATACATGTGCACATCACACACACACACACACACACACACACACACACACATGAAGGGAAATGTGATGTGAAAACAGTTTCTACAGCGACACTTTCTTTCAGTTGTTTGTGCAATTTAACTATTATTTCTCATTAGCCATTATTTACTGTTTTCTAAGCAGTAATTTAGAGTGATAGCCTAAGTACAAATTGGCAGATACAGTTCAATTCTTTTTCCACTGGAAGCTGCCATCTGAAAGTACTGCTTTATGGGCCCCTGGGGATTTTGGGCATTTTTTAGGTCATTGATTCAATTATATCTATTTGTTGAATAAATCCTTCATTTCAACTCTTACCAAAATCCTGCAACCAAGCCATTAATTTGCTATAATCTGGAGCACTGTAGAAAATATTGTAGATCTTTGTTCCTTCTTTCTAAAGTGTAGCCAAGTTTTAGAGTTTGATTGAAGGTAACACATCATGATGAATTTGATTCCCCCCCCCCAAAGAAAATGTACTGGATAAGTCCCTATTATTTTATCTTTTTTTCAAAAGATCAAAATGATACCTGGAATGAAGTAGCACTTTCAAGTCATATAATAGCTTTCCACATGATTATTTCCAATCAGGACTCTTGCCAGGAAACCAGACAAACTGCTAAGGAGTTGGGGGAATCTAGGCAACAGAATTGAAGTTGCCATGTGAACCTTCAAAGAAAAGAAAATCCCAGTGTGCCTTTCACCAGGGTCAGCGCTTTGTGGAAGTCAAAAAAAAAAAAAAAAAAAAAAAAAGCAACAATCCTGAAATACTTGTATAGAAAGTGCACCAGCTAGCAGACAACTCATCTGAGGCTTTCCTTGCCAACTTTTCCCTTTACTATGATAGTGCCCATTGAATGTCTCTTATTGGAATTGACAACCTCATACACCAAGTGATGGTATTTACTACACTGTCATTTCTTATCTAGTTTCCTTCCTCAACTATTACATCATATGTATTCCTTCCGTATAAAGATTATTATTTATACATCCATAACTATCACATAAATCACTACAATGTAGAGAAGTGTGCTGTTAGCTTTGACTGCATACTATGCAGACTCCAACATGTCAAAATAGTGATGTTATCAACTGGAATGATGATGATCTGTAGCAATATAGTCAAAGCTACATCTACCTAGTAAGTAGAGACAAGGGAAATAGAATTCTGTTTTCCCCCTTCTCATGTCTAGACTTTCCTCATATATCACACTGTGTATCTAGAAGCTTAACGCCACAAGTAGATTTAGTGTATGATTATGGCTGGGGGGTTTAAAAAAATCACCTTTAAATTCTTCATGTATGATGCCATTGCTACTGATTGAATAAGATGAGTGAAAAGTTCATTGTTACAATGCAGGGTCCCAGGCACATTTTATTTGGTGTGAAACAGTCCTTAGAGATATAAAAACAAACTCTTTGAAACAATTGTTAACAACCAGTCTATAAGATTTATAACAGTTACCCAGAATATTAATAAACATACTTTATACATGATAACTGAAATTATAGTGATTGAACAAGCAGTTTTAATTTGCTCAAAACAATTTGTGAAGGAAATAGAGGTTGGAATCTTAACTCAGTGGCTTTTAGGCTCAAAAACAAAAAAAAGGAATTTCTAACTAAGTTACTTTCACCCAAAATAATCTCCAGAGTTAATTTCTTTGATGTTTATATTATTGTTCATTTGTGGGATCTAACTTACTGCAACAGCTTTACTTTGCGGTTCATTTCACTTTGTGTTTGTAACCATATTGGCTTATTGAAAAAAAATCAATGTAACATATTTTGATCTCTTTATGATATAGTGATATTTAATCAAATCTAACAATTGATTACCAAATATGAAGTAATCTATATTATATTAACAATTAGAATGAGTTCATACTTATAATGTTGTATATAATATTAAACCTTATGAAAAGAAGGTCATGGCTAAAAACATAAATAAATCTTATTGTGAAAAATATGTATTAGAGAAATAAGAAGCATTAGTCTTACCAACATGAGTATAATTCACCCTCTGAAAGCAACTTATAATAGAAAAAAGTAGTGATAAGTATTTCATAGATGTTCTCAAAATGGCAAAACAAAATATAAAATTAAATAATAAAATTGATTTGCTATAATTATTATAATGTATATATGCATTTTCCATTTTCCCTAATAATACCTTGGCAGGTGGTTTTTATTATAATATACGTTGCTCTATATATCTATTCAGTTAATCAGACATATTAAATTGTTTTTATTTTCTATTTTAAATTTTGAAACAATATTACCCTTGGAACACAAGATAGGAAAATTCCTGATAGCCATGCATTTATTTCGTCCATGATAGGATTAGAGAAATAATAAAATGTGCACATAGAGTTTGCTTCTAAATTTAACAAATTATGGGATTTATAAAACAGTATTTGTATATTTGTATATTTTTTAAAAATTATATATGTGATATTTTCTTCAAAATAATTGAATATTTCTATAAGTGTATTAGGCCATTAATTCAAGAGAGGTATTGGAATTTTGAATTTATTAAGAATTGACCACTAACTATGATATTTTTTAATTGTTTACTTTTTTTGTTCCTAAATTCATTGCTGTTAATTTAGCCATTTTACGTAATATTTTATCAGAATAAGCAGTGAAAACATAGAATACATTAATCAGATTCAACCATACTATAAATGGTTACTATACATGCTATACATGAATTAATATTTAAATGAGAGTGGATATAATAGCAATAACTGTTCAGTGTCTTTTAAAAGTTATGTAGATGATTATTGAGTATAGTTGAAAATACATACTGATTTTATTCCTTAGAATTATCAAATTCAGCCAAAATTGCACATCCTTGTAACATTATACAAAATCAATCTAAATTGGGCAGTGGTAGTGCATGCCTTTAATTCCAGCACTTTCAGAGTCAGAGGCAGGCAGATCTCTGTGAGATCTAGGCCAGCCTGGGCTACAGAGTGAGTTCCAGGAAAGGCCCCAAAGCTAAACAGAGAAACTCTGTCTCAAAAAAGAAACAAACAGACAAAAAACAAACAAACAAAAAAAACAAAAAAAAACAAAACAAAAAAAAAAACAATCTGTTCAATTCCTTTAACATTTGAAAAATCCTCATTAATAATCCTTTTTTACTTTGAAATATGAGCCCAATTAATTAATTCATTGAAACACAAAATATTGTAAGATGGTATTTCTAATATGTGAATATTAAAACAACTTTGTTCAAAACAAATAAAAATTTTGTTTCATTATGTGTAGAACAATGGCTTTCTGATCTTCATTACACAGATGTGAG
>CABHPR010123981.1:2823-16888 GCA_902168415.1 Peromyscus melanophrys | reverse complement strand
GAGGTAGAGATCTCAGGGGCCAGAGGTAGAGATCTCAGGGGCCAGAGATGGAGAACTCAGGGGCTAGAGGTAGAGATCTCAGGGGCCAGAGATGGAGATCTCAGGGGCCAGAGGTAGAGATCTCAAGGGCCAGTTAAAGTCTGCAGCTCACATTCCTTCTGTTGTTTCAGTCTGTTGACAACGTCTCTCTCACTACATAGACCAGGATGGCCTCAAATGTCCCATCCCTTTGCCTTGGGATTGCAGATGTGTGCCACCACACGGATTAATGCTTAACTTTGAATGAAATGGAAAGCCACCAGAGAGTTTAGATCTCAGAAGTGACAGAGGTCTGACTTGTGTTTTCTCAGATTATCCTGGGAGATACAGGACAGAGGAAGGAGGCAAGAGTAGAGTCCCTCCATCCCTGAAATAACCACACCCTGTGTTGACTGACAGGAAAAACTAGACCAGACCCATAATAAGTCCATCAATCTGTTCAGTGTGGTGCTTTTAAACTTTGTTGTGTGCCTTCATTTCCTGGGGGCACTTAGTGAAATTGTAGGTCACAGGTTGCATCCCCAAACTCATGTAGAGGGTCTGGAGCTGGGCATTGGGATCAGACTGCACCTGTGCTGGGATTTGAAGAAGCACCCTGTGAGTCAGCAAGAGTTCGAAGCTTTCCGATGCTTGGATGCTTGTCCATAGGAGGAGGTTGGAAAGAGCACCCCCTCCCCGAAAGCCTTAGACAAAGGAGGGGCCCTCCTTCCTCCATTGCTCCTTGGCTGCTGCACATGGGAGGGATGATGGGGCAAAACGGGGAGGGACTGGAGGGAGTCCTCGGCAGAAAGCCCCCCTCCTGCCATCAGACAAAGGGCGGTGCCCTATAAAGGCTGCAGCCGAAGCTCAGCGTCCAGGCGAGGGCGCACACGGACAGCCGACAGCCGCTGCGACAGCGCGGGCTCCTAGCTCCCCGCAAGAAGGTGCGTTGACTTAAGGGAGTGGGAGTGGGCAGGAGCAAGGGGGCCACCGAGCAGGCCACAGAGAACGGAGAGAGATGTGGTCACTCGGTAGCAGCCACTGAGGGGACTTTTTGGGTGACCTGGGAATTTTAAGAGGGGCAGTGGTAGTGGCGCGGCACTCGGGGAGAGGGTCTGGCTTCCTAAGGCGCGCGTGCTGTCCAAGCCGCTTTAGCTGGAACGCAGGGACAGTCCCCTCCACCCCAGAGCATCTCCAGGATTCTTTATACCGCCGCCAGATCTCTCTTAGCGATCCTCCGACACTTTGCAGATGTGAAATTTCAACCCCTATATGCTTTCCCAGATTCCCGAAATAACGGGCGGGTTTGCTACGATGAGAAATAACTTATTATTTTTTAATGAATCGGGAAGGGATAGCTGGGGAATGAAGAAGGTCCACAGACAAGCTGCAGACTGAACAAAAGGAGCAGAGAAGTCAAGTGCGTGCAGGCTGCGAGGCACCCGTGTAAAGCGCGCCTCAGCATGGGTAGCCCATGAAAATGGTTGAAGGGGACCCACCGCCTTAGTCCGCTCCCCGACAGAGCGGTATCCAGTGTGCTCTGCTGACTCAAAGCAAAGCCTGGGGTTGCTTAAGAGAGACAACTTGCGTGATAGTATGCATAGTGGGTGCTAATATGTGAGTGTATGTGTATGTATGAGTGAGCGTCAAGTGTACACCTCAAACTCGCAGTGGCTGGGGAATGGGATGGGTTAAATAGATATGTAAGAAACTTTCCTCGTACCGTTTACTTTTTAATTTTTTCGAACTGGTATAGACTAACTTTCTAAAAATTAACATAAAAGGTGTTCGATATCATTGTAACATTTTCAAATAAACTGTTGTAGTCATTTCCTTCCCTCGTCCCACACCGTCTGCTACCCTTATATCCCCACCCCCGACCTTGTAGCTTCCCCTGTAAAGTTTTGCTTGGTACTTTTTTATTAACGGAGCAGAACTGTACCTAGTGTTGGCTGTTAGACTATCCCTAATCTAGTTATTCAAAGGGCTGTTCGGCTTCCTTCTTAGGGGGTATCTGCACTTCCAAGAGACGGTTGTAGGAAGAGACAAATACACAGGATTGAGTTGCAGTTCAGTTAAGAACAAAAGACCTGTATGAGCCTGCAAGCCTGAGGTTAACCCTGTAGCAGTGTGAGTTGCTGAGGCCTTTTGTGCCTTTCTAGCTGACCTGGAGTTTGTGTCCAGGAGCTGTGGGCCCCTAAGAGCATCATCGGCTCTTAGCAACAGCGGACACCTTCTCTAGGAGCATAAGTCATTTTCTTCAGTAATGTGCTACCTTCACTGGTGACAATATAAAGAGGTTGTGCACTCTATATTCACGGTGTATTTAACATGACATTTGTCCAGGAGCTTTCTATAGCATCCATGCCCTAGTGAGAGAAGTTGTCCAGGCAGGCCTTGAACTTAGAAATTTTTTTGTATGTATGGTTATGTGTATGTTTATAACTTGCATGCCTGGTGCCTAGAAGAAGGGGTTGGGTCCTCTGGAACTTGAGTTACAAATAACTATGAACTACCATGTGGGTAGTGGGAATTGAACTCAGGTCCTCTGGATGAACAGCCAGTGCTTGTAACCACAGAGCCATCTCTCCAGCCCTTACAACTCATTCTTGAGTTTATAACCCCTTACCTACCCAGGTCTGTGTGGCTAGAATTCAAAAGTTCTATGAACTTGAATAGGGAGATATTACATCTTTATTTTCTATTAACATTTATTCTAATGTAACATTTCCTTTAGGTGTAAAGTGCATTAATATCAACCATTTTTGATTCCCTTCTCAGAATAATTATTTTAAGTGCATTAAATACATAGAGAAAAAAGCCAATTATATTTAGTAGCTGCTCAGATACTGTGATTTCAAATACAATATAGTAGCAAAGATTGATCCTAAGACAAGACAACAGTGGCGAATTTGTCACCAGTGGAAGTCCTAGAGACTTGTATCTCACATCCCAAATGTTGCAGATATTTTGAAAAAAAAAAGCCAAGTATCATTTCTTAGAAATTATGGTAATATGTGTAGTTTTTAATGTGTTAAAAATTAAGCAAATGTATTACCATATTGCGTTTTTAATTTTAGTATTTTAATAACTACTAAGTATAGCATTATTTTCTGTGTCGCTGTATTTTAACTTATGCATTTAAAATTTTGACATAGGAACCATTATATATTTAAAATCATTGTTCTGAGTAAACTGCAAACCCAGGCTTCCCTTGACCACCAAAAAGATTCATCGTGCAAAACAGAAAAAGAAGAAGTTAATGAGCCCTAACCTAGTGGGAGTCCTCAGTCATGACACTGATGCTTTGCCCTTATTTCAACATCTATCTGTGGCATCTGGTGTGGAATTTTCCCTCTTATTTTGCTCTGAAATCAAGATTAGTGGCAATCAGTCCTTGCAACTGGAAAAACACTAAATGCAATTTTCCTTTGATTTAAGAAGTATAGTGCAGCGATTTTCTAGTGGCCTCTATTTTGAGCTTTTCCAGTTTGTTAAGTTACTGATTTCTATTTCCCCCATGGAGAAGGAGAGTAAAACACTCAAGGCTAAATCAGCAAGTAATTACCAAGCATCCCTCAGGCAGCAGGCTACATTTTAGAAGAGTTTTTTCCTTTCCTTTCCTTTCCTTTCCTTTCCTTTCCTTTCCTTTCCTTTCTTTTCCTTCCCTTCCCTTTCCTTCCCTTCCCTTCCCTTCTCTTTCTTTCTTTCTTTTTTAACTGATCCTTCTGTCTGTCTAGTACAATAGGCTCCAGCCGTCTTAGAAAAACACCACAATCAGTTTACCCTGCCTAATCTTCTTTGCTTCCAGCTTGAAAAGGACCCCACCCCCCACGGGACTAGAGTTGACTTGGCAGTGAGCTAAACCCTCCTTTGATAAGACAACTTTGTCCTTCAGCCCTGGCCAACTTCAGGGTGAACAAAATCTCATAGTTTTCTTTCTGTCTTCAAGTCCCCTAGATCTGGGTTCAGGTAGAGTTTTCTGTTTCAGGTATAGCTGGGGTAAAATTCTGGCAACATGCTTTTATTGTAGGACCAAAGACCAAAAGATTCAGAAATGACTAGGGCTAGACACAAGAGAGTGGGGCAGTGTACATTTCTAAACAGGAAGAGACCTGGTCCACCTGTCTGTTTACAGGGAGATGTGGTCTTCTTGGAAGCTTGCTCTAGCATGCAGGGGTGTTGTTTCTCTGCTTCTTAGAATCTATTTTCCTCCCTCAGGTACACAAAAGGCAGCTTGCTCCTGAGGGTCCAGCAGCAGTACAAGACAGCCATGCCCTGACTCAGGATGTAGTTCTGAACCCTCCTCAAGAGTCTGCCATAAGTTGAAAATACACATTGAAATTGTATTTGACATACCTAACCTATAGAAAATCATTAACTTAGACCAACATGCCTTAAACGTGCCCAGAACACTCACATTCGCCTACAATGGGCACAATTACCAATGCAAAGTCTATTTTATAAGAAAGTAGGACATGTCACATACAGTTTATTGAATACCTCGATCCACAAAACACTGGCAGCATAGTACTATGCACTGCAGCTTACTCCAGTGATGGTGTGGCTGACAGGGAGCTGCAGTTGATCCCAGGGTCTCCAGAGAGTATCATGCTATGCAAGGAAGACTCATATAGTCAGGGTTAGGAGGAGGCTGGGTAGAGCTGACTCCTCCCTCAGTGCTAGACATTGAACCTTGGGCAGGTGCTCTTGCTCAGGGGCCCAAACTCACATGGTAACTCAAGGAGGCCTTGAACTTGAAATCTTTTTGCCTCGGCCTGCTAAGTAGCAAGGAATGCAGGCCTGCATTGCCAGGCCCAGTTAGAGCAGCTCTTTAAGGAATGTGGAGAAATAGAGGGAGAGAACGTGTGGAGGGGATTCAAGAAAGAGGAAAGGGCATGAGGAAAAGGTAGAGTTAGCAATAGGCGTCACTCTTTGGAACAGGCAGAAGGCACTAAGTGCCCTGGGAAGCTGAGGCTGGAGCATGCTGCAAGTGACAGCAGTGAGCTGCAGCACCGGGCTGCCTAGGGCGGGGCTTTTGCTTATTGTCAGTGTATCCTGAATGTTCCCAATAAAATGCACTAATCCGGGCCACCAGGGAAAAAAGGGGGTGCGTGCCTCCCGGAGTTAAAGATGGCAAATGAGATTTGGCGGTATTTGATGATACCTTTCCTAATGTGGAAAAGGTGAGCTATGGGAGTGCTAAGAAGCCTGGGTGTCTGCTGTAGATCCATGCCACAGAGCACCCGCCGATGATCTTTTCATTCTTACCAGGCTGAACACCTCCATGTCTGTTTTCATAAATCTGGGTATCACAGGCCTTTTTCCCCTTGCTCACAGTCTTCCAAATGTGCTCCTGTGTGAACATTCTAGCTACTGGAGATTGGAGCACAACCCTCCAGCTAAGGTCAGCTAAAACAAGGAGAGCTGTCCCATTTTCTCCATTCCAAATGTCATTTTATTGAGGAAACCCTGGGGTACAGCCTTTCTCTCTTTTTAAAAGCTCTGGACACACTGCACGTTCACACCCAACACTTCCTGGGATAACCGTGTACTCAATTCCACACTGCATATGACTTTGATCAGCTGGGAGGGACAGGTTATAAAGGAAGTAGTGGGGTTGGAGATGTCGCTTAGTCGATGCGGCATGGCAAACATGAGGCCCTGGGTTCAAAAATCCCTAGAGTGCATAAACCAAAAATGGTGGCACAGACCTGTAATCCTAGCATTCAGGAGGTGACGTAAGAGGATCAGAAGTTCAAGGTTGTCCTTGGCTGCATAGTAAGTTGGATGGAAGCTGAGAATACATGAGATCCAGCCTCAAAAGTGTGGGTGTGTTGGGGGAGAGGAAGGGAAGAACTAAATACAATCTTGTAATGGTGACTTCAAAACAATCAGGGAAAAAAGGCTACAGGGTTCTTCTTTTTGCCCTTTCCTCTGCCATCTTTTTTCTTCTTAAACAAGACATTTCTAAAACACTCAAAACGGATTTCCTAACGTCTGCATTGAGAAGCTCTAACACTGCAGGTTCTTGGCAGAACATGTGATTGTCACTGGGCCTCTTGCAATGTCTTGGCCACCAAATTCCCTTTTCTCTCCCATCTCAGGAACTTGGACATGACCAGAAAGATCTTCACAAACACCAGGGAGCGGTGGCGGCAGCAGAGCGTCAACAGCGCCTTCGCCAAGCTGAGGAAACTCATCCCCACTCACCCTCCAGACAAGAAGCTGAGCAAAAATGAAACACTTCGCTTGGCAATGAGGTACATCAACTTCTTGGTCAAGGTCTTGGGAGAGCAAAGCCTGCAGCAAACAGGAGTAGCTGCTCAGGGAAACATTCTGGGGCTCTTTCCCCAAGGGCCCCACCTGCCAGATGTGGATGAAAGAACTCTGCTCAATGACTCTGGCCCAAGCCATGAGGCTCCCTAGGGTGGTTGTGCTGGTCAGCCCCCAGGGCAGTACTGGTTGCAGAGTCCTGTGGTTTCATGCTGCGGAGAGGTATGACGCAGGAGGTGATTGGGACAGAAGCTGAGATCTGCAAAAGGACTTGAGGAATGTTGCTCTGACCTCATTACCCCAGAACTTCAGGCAGAAGGACTTGTTCTATAAGTCTGCACGAGACCATTGCAAAAAAACCAAAACAACCATCTTTTTAAAACTGCCATCTCACTCATGACTTCAGTAATGACGATTTCCTTCTACTGGATCTCTGATGAATGAGCAAAGCTTGTTGCCCTCTGAATATATTTAAAAGTTTGCTTTGAAAAAGGAGACATGTTTATCGAGGGTAAATACAAGAAATCTTAAGATAGATAATGAAAAGGTAGCCACTGTGGAAACCAACACAGGAGAGGCGTGGGGCCATCTCTGGAGGGATGTCCCTTCAGAGCAGAGCAGTGAGGATTATGTGTGTGAAAGGCTCCATATCCTTGACCTCTATAGAATCATGATCTTCTACTTTAGCTGAACCTCTGAAACCAAATAGTGGATTGCATTCATTCCAGGAAAAGCCTTGGTAATTTAGGAGCTAGACTTCATAGTTTTCTTATTAAAAGTTAGCTAAAATGAGTGAGCAGACCACTTAGATTGACACATTGGGTACTAAAACGTTTAATTCAGCCCACATTCCTGCTGACTTAAGTCCTGTACAATTCGATAATTATGAAAACCCAAATATTGCCATTTTCTATTTTGTTGAGAGCAAACAATAGAAATAAAGGACCAGATGCTAATGAACTTGTGCATTTAGCTTCACTTCCTGCCTCCCAGGGAGCATTAGCTGGGTCTTAAGCTGGGGGCAGGGGTGGAGCCCTATGGATGTTCCAGT
This sequence comes from Peromyscus melanophrys, assembly GCA_902168415.1. Lineage (NCBI taxonomy): Eukaryota > Metazoa > Chordata > Mammalia > Rodentia > Cricetidae > Peromyscus > Peromyscus melanophrys. The sequence continues at coordinate 9,543 of CABHPR010123981.1, read as the reverse complement.
CATTACCACACACCATTCTGGTCTTCATGGTACTTGGATTCAAAGATTAATCTGGTAGCTGAGCCCCAAATGCAGATGTCTATCTCTGGGACATTTTATTTCCCCAGAGTTCTTTTGGCTTTATGATCTTCTGAATCATAGGTGGGAAATCTATGGATTGTGGTTATGAATTTCCAGTGTCTACACAACACAGGAATTTAAACTTCTTGTCTCTCTAGAAAGTATTTTAGAGTAACCGCATCATTAAGGTTGTTTTAGCTGACATACTTGTAGGACAACGGGTTTCCCTCTAAGTCCTTTATTTAACCTGCGCTAGATTAATCTCCCCACAGAAACAGTATAGATTTTGGAGACAGGTAAGCACAGAGGCTGGCCGAGTCCTTCCTTCCACCCCAGATGTGTATACCATTCTCACCAGTTTGGGGAGGTTCAAGGTTGTCTCCAAATTGCTAGGCAGTGGGACATTTCGAAGTTTTTATGGTAGTTGTCAACTAAGTAACACTACCCTCTCATCTGGTACATTAAATAAAATACGTCTGACAGTGACTTTGTTTTTACATAGGTTCTGTGAATATGAGGAAAGCACAGAGGCCCTCTGTCCCTAAATGCAACATTTTTGTGCTCTACACAGAACGCACTCACTTTCCTGATTGTTGGTGCTCTTGTCTGTGCTCAACCGGGGCCTCCCACTAGAGTGCTTACAGGGACCCCAAAAAATGTGAGGAGGTTGAGTTATCATTACAGTAAATGGGGGGGGGATACTTATCTAAAGAAGCCCGAGAGGAAATCCTTTCATAGATGAGTAAACCTCGACAATGTTATTATATGTGATGTACTCCTTACAATATTTGTTCAGCTTTAATTTTCTGTATCAAGTTGAATTAAATTAACATGACTATCAAACAAACACACAAAAAACCCCAAACCAAAAAACAACTGTAATCACATGTAGTCCAAAACCTAGTCATGATGTGTGTGAGAATGGAAGCTAATTCAGAACTCCCTCTACGGTTTCCTTCGGTGGTCCTAACCATAAGACTTCACAGTTCAAATGCGTTACCGTCTGCTGGGTGCTGCTTCTGTTTACAGACCATTTGAGTCTAACAGAAGAGTTAAGCCAAATTTTCTAACTATGCTTCTCTGTTCCTTGAACTAAAGTGAGCATTTGGTCTGCGTTGGACAGTAGTGGAAATGTGTAGAAACCATATTCAAACAGGGCCTTGCTTTATATTGACTGTGTTACTCCATTTCACAGAGAAGAAAACAGGTCTGTCTCAGGGGCCATCAGCCGAAACCTAGGACACAGATGCCAGTCTCCTGATCCTCTCTCTAGCCTGTCCATAGTGTTGATCAGTCACCGTGTGTTGAGATTGAAAAGGAACAAGCGCCTTATCATTACGTTAACCTTTCCCCAAAAGCATTTAGTGATCTTCATATGCTTCTTTGTGATATGAAATTATCCTGCTCTGTAGGATGTAAGTAGCTGTGTTAACCAAAGATTTTTATCTGTTGATGTGTTTGGTGAGTTCTTAACCATTGATAATAATTTGCTATTTAACTGTTAACTTATTACAAATAAATTATTTAAGAAAATAATTGTCCTTTTATTTTTAGGTATAATTTCATAAACTTACTAAGCATGTCCATCCCATCTCTCCACTTTCATGGTCACTGTCCTGACATGGAAGAAAACCCTTTCCACACTCATTGTCCTTAGTTTAGAGAAAAAATTAACATCAACTGATGTCTCTCCTCTCTCCCCATGTCCTCACAGCAGCATGCTTTCTTCTTTCCCCCTCTCTTTTCTTTTCTTTTTTCCCCCTTTTAGACAGTTTTACTACATAAGACCCTGGTGGTCTTGAACTTATGATCCTTCTGTGTCAGCCTCGCTTATGCTGGGATTACAGGCAGGTGCCACTACACCCGATTCATGTCCTCCAATCACAGCTGTGGTCAGATTGTTTCCGCGCTCCTGAACCCTCAGTTCATCTACCACACAAACAGACATTGCAAGAGCTAGGCCACCTGCAAACCTGGCCCCATCATACCTTCTCCTCATAACATCGTAACAAACCCTACATGTGTTACATGGGCCAATAAGATGGCTTCATTTGATGATCCATTTTTCCTACTTCTTCCTTTAGCCTTGTGATTTCAATTGTCGGTTCCATTCTCATTCTTTCTACTTGCCTCTCCATCTGTATCAAATCTCAGACACTAAATCCTTCATGGTTGGTCTTAATATATAACCCCCTTCCACCTTCTATTCCTTCCCCTCACCCCTTTTTGAGATGGGGACTCACTCTGTAGCTCAGGCTGACCTCAGCCTCCTGGCCATCCTCCTTCCTCACCTCCCCAGCGCTGGGACTGCAGGCCTGAGCCAACAAGCCCTTGGCTACGTACTCTTACACAGCGTCCCAGAGTTCTATTCGACCCACTCACTGCTGCCTCATCTCCCTTATCTGACTTACAACCTCTTTTCCTTTGCCTTGTATTATGGACACCTGTATATATCCTGTTCTTTCTGAAAAGCTAAAATCCACTTGAGTACAGGGATGGATTCTGATGTTTAATCCTTAACTGTAGCCCTGCAACTCGCCCCTACTTCTAAAATGTGAAAATGATTCCAAGACTATCCATGTCAAGAATATGGTTGGCTTCCCCTGGGGTGGGGGTGGGGGAGAAGACAAGACATTAAAATGAAGCTGCACAGGCTGTTTTCCCCCCTCTGAGAAGCTCAGTCTAATGCTTCTCTTTAAAGCTTCCCATAATTACCATCCAAGAATACCCCTTATAGCACCTGCCCTGTGAATTTCATCACCTAAGAATGATTGGATTGAGTTGGCCAAAATAAGTATTAAGTTATGCACGACTGGCATTGTCCTTAAAAAGGCAAAAGATGAAAGAGGCTGGGGATAATGGTCAGCTTAACTGCTGACCTAGGCCAAAGGTTAGTCAAAAGTCACATCCTTCACTAGAGAGGTCAATGATATGGAAAGATCTGAAAGGCCAATAGCAATGCAAAGCGAGGGATTTGCAGCAGGTGTTTCGAAAGGAATTCGAAGGCTAGAATGTCCTCCAGGGATCTCAGGAGGACAGAGGTGGCAAGGCCTCCCCAGCCCAATGTCTTCTTGTGCCCACTTGCTGCTTACTGGAGACAGACAGTCATGCATGACTTCATTTTCTTATCTTATCTTCGCTAATGGTGCATCATAAAGTTCTAAAGACACCAGATTTATACATGAGCTTCAGTTAGGTTCATAATTTACCAAGTAACATTTATTACAAGACTTTAGAAATTCCCACTCAAGAAATTTCCTTGGTAGACTATTAATGGTCATCATTAGAAAAGTATTGAAAATGTGGACTATAGTGAATGCAATCCTATAGAATCTTTGTTCTAAGTAATCATAGAAAGAAGTATATAAAGAAATAATCAGAATTCTTGTCAAAGAAGTATGTCCATGATCTTAGTGTAGTAAATCTCCAGTAGTCCCTGCTGTACCACAAGTAAGACAAAAGGATGTCTTCCATTCCAGAATTCAAAACCTATGCCGCGTAATGAGACCTTGTCTCTGGGAAAAATTCTTTTTCAAAGAACTATAGATATGAATATTTCAGAATTATATGTAAGGAACACATGAGTATAATATTAAGAATAAGACTAGCCGGGCGGTGGTGGCGCATGCCTTTAATCCCAGCACTTGGGAGGCAGAGCCAGGCGGATCTCTGTGAGTTCGAGGCCAGCCTGGTCTCCAAAGCGAGTTCCAGGAAAGGCGCAAAGCTACACGGAGAAACCCTGTCTCGCAAAAACCAAAAAAAAAAAAAAAAAGAATAAGACTGACAAAGTTTTCACTCTCTGCCAGACACTGACCCTAAGAACTTCTAGTATATTGACTTACCTAATTTTCATAATAATATTATATTTGCTAAAACAGCATTAATTATATTCTATTAATTATATGTACTTCTTTTTGTGGTCCTGGGGAGTGAATCTGGGACCTTGGGGCATATTTAGCAAGCATTCTACTACTGAGCCACATCCCCAGCCCTAATTACATGCATGTATTATATCAATATTATTGTTGCCATTTCACAAAATATCTAAAAATATATAACTGGGGGTTCACACTGCTGAATCAGAACGTTCCTCTGAGCTGTTTCTGCACAGAAGAATTGCATCATGTAAAGACAGGGTGACTTTTCACACTGTTTTATTTATATCTGAGTCTTATGTTCTTCTTGCCTCTAACCATATCCATGTAACCTCATGGCCAGAGACACACTGTTAGGGAAATAAGCACCAAAGTCCTTAGGAAGAGGAAGTTTCCTGTCCCAGAAGTACCGGGCAGTGGTTACCACCAATGAACCTCTGAAAGACAGCTGTACCAAATGTGATGCCGTCCGTACCACAGGCAGCCCCACGGTGGGCACCTATGGGCACCAGCGTGAGATGGTTTGGTGTTTTTTTTCTTCTAGTCCCTACCAACAGACCTGTTCTGCCTCATCTTGCCTTCCTGCTCTATAAGGGCAAGCAGGCCAGATCAGGCCACTTCAAACACTCATTGTATTCCCCTTCCCCTTGGTGACCCCTCCATCTCTCCTGCTCTCCTGGTCTCAACTCTCCGGAGTTGGAGAGAAAGGAGGACTTAAGGCTTTGCACAAAATGTTCTTCTTCGCCGCATATAGGATACATTCTTGCTCTCTGTAAGTCTTTGTATTGTTTTTTGTTAGCTAATCATGTACATGTGTTAGGTTTGAAAGGACTAGAAAAGGGGTGGGAGAGATGGCCCAGTAGTTAAGAGTACTTGCTAGGTCTTGCAGAGAACTCAGGTTCAGTTCCTAGGACCCACATGGCAGCTCACAGCCATCTGTAACTCTAGTTCCAGGGGCTCTGATGCCCCTTTCTGGTTTCTGTGGGCACCAGGCTTGCTTATAGTGCATGTACATGCATGCAGGCAAATACTCTTACACATAAAATAAAAGGAAATAAACATTTTCTTTCTGCAAAAAAAAAAAAGAAAACTTTCTTGTACACAGTCACATGACCACTGTGACCAGATTCTCCTTTGGGGTAAACGGAGTGCTATGTTGAAAGAACTTGCATCTACTCCAGAAGTCAGATATTAACTCCAGTGTATTGTTTTAATATTTCACTAAATAAATGTAGATCGAATTCTACCTTATGTGTGTATATATATGTTGTCTATGTGGCCTTGCGATGTCTTCTCCCTGCACACAGTGTAGCTGCAAGAGTACAATTACACCAGAAACTTGGATGTGCGGACCCCCTTGAACTCCATCTCGGGACTGCACAGAGGGCGGATTTTGAAAGAATTGTCAGAAATGAGACAAGGTGTCTGGAAATTCCCCGGAAGGATGAGATATCTGTCACCTGAGTGGTGTAGTGTCTAAGTGATGCTGAGTTGGGGAAGGTCCTATCAGCGAAAGCTGGCAGGCCTGTCCTCTAACTCTTCATTGGCACCAGTGAGTAACAGGAGAAGGTTGGAGGATCAGGTAATTAGACTCCCTTTGACACTCTAGCTAAAACTGGCAATCATACAAAACCTTTGAAGATATTTTGGAGGATCTAATTCACTCGTAAGGTACAAAATTGTACTGAGTCTGGGAGATAGCTCAATGGTAGAGCACATGGTTCATGTCATGTGCTCTAAGTCAATTCCCAGTTCCTAAATAAACAAACAAAAAAACCACATTCCACTTACTTTATCCATCCATCCTACTTCTTCTACCCACTTTTATCAGTGGGTATATACAATAAAACTGTGTATTCTTTTTTCTTCTTCCTTCTTAATCTCTTAATACTATATCCCACAGACTTGCAAATCATACAGCACTTTCACAGAGACTAAAGAGCTTCCATCTTGCCTGGCTGCTTCTTACTCTTTCTTCTGGAGAGGAGGCCCCAAGAACTCAGCTTCTCTTCACACTGGGATTATTTTGTTCCCTGCCTTCCCAGGCTGCAGAGATTTTTTAAAGCAACTTGCAACCTATCCTTTGTTGCTCCCTGAGAGGATGTGGGCTCTGACTTCAAGAGGAGAAACACTCACCGCGGAAACTGAGTGGGACACATGGACTGGAAAAATGATGGAGAAGGTAAAAAGGAGAAGGTAGCTGCGGGGACTTCACCTCTCTGTACTCTGTTCATGGGCATCATGGGCCTCATGATCCACCTCTTGGACACATGATGTAAATGTATCTGAATACTCGGGATTGGGTTGAGAAGGAGTCAAAGTATAAACACTTGCAGTAAATGCTGGTAACTCTCACTGCATGTTCACAGGGCCAAGGATATCATACATGCCATTTTTAATCCTTCTAACCACTATTTAATGATGCTGTTTATCAAGCTACAGTTACAGGAAACTGTGACCTAGAAGAGTCTAGCAGAAAAACTTAAGACCAGGCCAGTAGTGACCAGGAAGGCAAGGCTCTGAACCAGGTCAGCTTTTCGGGAAAGGCAAAGTTTCTTTTACTTTTTCTTCTGCCTTTTAGAATAGAAATTGGAGCAATGAGATGGCTCAGCAGTTTAAGGTGCTTGCCAAGTAAGCCTGAGCACCTGGGTTCAATCCTCAGAACCCACAGACTCCAAAAAGTTGTTTATCAATCTCCACACTCAATCCCAGGGCCCCAGAATCTACGCGCGTGAGTGTATAAACACATACACACACACACACACACACACACACACACACACAC
>CABHPR010123980.1:0-15306 GCA_902168415.1 Peromyscus melanophrys | reverse complement strand
CTTTTGACCTTCAGGTCAATCCAGGGGCTCTTTAGTGAGGACCTGGCTGAAGCCGCGCACCCAGCCTTCGGGTGAGTCACCCCGACTCTTAGGGTCATCGGCAATCCTGTTAATGATTGGAGACCTTCCTGATGTATCTCAGCTTCTTTCACAACGCTGGGGGCCCAAAGCCCTGCCTGTGGGTGCCAAGAAGCAGGGAACTGAAAGTCAGTGTCACCTGCGCATGGCTTGTCCTTGGATGAGAAAGGCGCCTGGGAGCCAGGGAAATCTGCCCAAATGAGAAACAGGAGGCCTCACTTTGCGGCTCAAACCTCTGCGACCTTTGCTGGCTCTTCCCCTAAGCTCTGCAGCAGTCATTTTAGCTCCCTCCGCCCAGCAAGGGTCCCCATGTTTCTGGCAGCAAGACCTGAGGGTTACAGGTTGCATAGGATTCCAGGAGGGAGACCTCCATCCATGCCAGACACAGCCCTGGGCCTCTGGTCACCCCGCAGCCAGGGCTGCACAGAGAATCCTACCGGCTGGTAAGGGAATCTCTGCAGGTGAATCCGCAGAGAAGGGACAGCATTTAACTGACATAAGCCAAGCAGGGCAGAAGACTAGATAGACATGCATTAGGAGAACCGTATGAAATGGCCGATTTAAAAAAAAAAAAAAAAAGCAGCATCACTAGCAAGATTCAACCAGATCCCACTGCTGCCTTTGAGACGGAAACACTCACAGAAGCGGATCCATGGTGCCACCTAGTGGCTACAACGAGAGAACGGTCTGCTTCATTGATGGCGACAAACAACTGGCCCGGGGCACTCCCACTGGGCACAGGGTTTCACAAGCTAATTGAAAAGGGCATGGACTCTGAGCACAGCCACAGCACTTACGAGATACAAGCTTCTTTCCTGAGGTAAAGGAAGGCACTCCTGTTGGTTTCTTTTTAGCGATGAGAAAAATCAAGTCTCTAGTGATGTGTGACACCGGGCAGGTCCTCCAGCCCAGTCCGGCAGAGCCAGGCTTGAGCTCAAGGCTTCCAAGCCAGATCAAACGTTGTGAGGCCCCATGGAGGGCACACACACCTGAATGTCTTCACATGGAACCATGAAGGCAGGTTGAAAGGATTTGATAAAACTCCCAAAGGCTGTTGGGTCTCTGTTTTAAGTGAGGAAAAGGCCACAGGCTAGCGAATGCCCTGCCAGGCCATCAGCAGCCTTGTTAAAGGTGCCGCCTAGAAAGTCAAAGAGTCAGCTGACTGCCCCCAGGCACCAAGATGCATGGGTACATCAAGCTAAGACCTCCAGCAGACCTGGGCTTGGCTACAGACATGGCAGGGAACCCAGAGCGCAGCAGGGAAGCGATCCGTTTCTTTCCTTCTGGACACCAGAGCCACTGACTCAGTCCTGGGAGTTTTGGGATGCCACCTCTCCTTCATTGTTGGGTACAGAGGACAGCCTTACCACCTCACCAGATTTAATTGCACTTTCAGAGTTACTTAATGAAAAAAGATTTCCATCTAAAATAAGAGCTCATTGCTTTACTCCAGATCCACTCCCTGTGTTTCTCACGTGCATACAGACAGGGCCCTGATCTTTGCCTTGTCCCTAATTCCAAAAAATAAATTTTCATGCACCACAAGCTTTTCTCTTCCCAGTTCCCTGTTCTAACTCACTGTTCAGCTAATGGTACAGGACCACCACAGAACCGGAGTCCAGAAAGTAAGAAACTGTAACAGCTAAAAGGTATTTACACCCCCAGACACAAAAGTGTCTGGGCGCTATAAAAGACTTTAATGTAAACATCTATTACTATGAGATGCTTTTAACAATTGATCACCTGTCTCCTAGATGCTGAACTGGTAAAGGAAACAGGTGCTTTAAAATAATCTATCTCTGATAAAGCTTAACATGTTTCAAAATCCATAGGGACAGGCCGGATCTACCTCAGATAAATGTCAACATAAACTAATAATGATTCTTTTCTCTCAAGTTTTTTTCTGTGTCACCAGCATCTTGTCAGACAGAAAGTTCCCAGCCACAGCCAAGAGGGATACATGTCTCCAGAACAACGGATGACAGACAGCATCCCACAACGCCTGTCTACCTCGGAAAACTCTCCTTCTCCATTCCCCCCAGAGCCAAGCGACGTCCAATTGTCAGCTGGAAGCAGTTTTTTGTGAGGAATGACGCCCCTAGTCCCATCTACCTGCCTTTTTTTATAATGAGGGAAAGTCTGGGATGTAAGGGTTTGGTCCTTAATATTACGTCATCAGCCTTCGATGGCATCCCAGCCTAAAAAGCGGGTGGGCGCTCTGTTCCTTCTCTTCCTTTCCGCTCCTTTCCTCCCGTCAGGCCCCCTCTCTCCCTCCCCCCCCTCTGTCTCTCTCTGTCTCTCTGTCTCCCTCTCTCCCTCTCTCTCTTTCTCTCTCTCCCCCCATTCTCTCCCAATAAAGCTCAAAAAGGTAACCATGGCTATGATTTCTTTTTTTTTTAATAAAGATTTATTTTATTTATTTTTAAGATTTATTTATTACATATACAGTCTGCATATATTCCTGCATGACAGAAGAGGGCACCAGATCTCATTACAGGTAGTTGTGAGCCACCATGTGGGTGCTGAGAATTGAACTCAGGACCTCTGGATGAGTTGTCAGTGCTTTTAACCTCTGAGCCATCTCTCCAGCCCGGCTATGATTTCTTTTAATCAGCATGCTCCTCCGCCGGCTTGGTCGCTGCAGGCGGCGACCAGCCATGAGGGGCAGCGCCGTAAAATAACCAACACAGGTACTGTTTGTTTTCGTGAGACAGAGTTTCTCTATGTGGCCCTGGTTGTCCCTGGAACTTGCTCTGTAGACCACACTGGCCTCGAACTCAGAGACCTAAAGCAGGTATTATTAAATCGCTTTAGAAGGGACTGGGGAGACGGCTCCGTAGTTAAGAGCACTGATTTCTCTTCCAGAGGACCTGGGTTCAATTCCCAGCACCTACATGGTAGCTCACAACTGCTAACTGCAGTAACTCCAAGATTTCTTACTCCCTCTTCAGACACAAATGTAGTGCACAGATACACATGCAGGCAAAATGCCCGTGCACATTAAATAAATAAATCCATTTCATAGCGTTTTTAGAGTCTATGAGATAGCTCAGCAGGTAAAGGTGCTTCTTGTCAAGTCTGACCACCTGATTTCCAGCCCCCAAAACCACATAATGGAAGAAGAGAGAGAGCAAGCGCGCACACACACACACACACACACACACACACACACACACACACACACTTTCTCTAAATGAATAAATAAATGGGTTTTTTTGTTGTTGTTTTGTTTTATTGGGGTTGTTTTTTTTGTTTTCTGTTTGTTTGGTTTTTGGGTTTTTTTGAGACAGGGTTTCTCTGTGTAGCTTTGGCTGTCCTGAAATTCACTCTGTAGACCAGGCTGGCCTTGAAGCCTTGAACTCACAGAGATCCTCCTGCCTCTGCTGTAACAGGAATCTTAAACAGTCTTATTAATAAAATCAAACCTTGAGCCAGGTATTGGGGTGAACACTGGAAGGTCAGAGAGACAGAATAAGCCACAGCTATCTCACCTCGCTGAATCCTCAGCTGGTCTTGTTTCCTCAGACTGGATGCCCCGAGCCCTCATCCAGAATGAGTCTCAGCTGAACTGCTGCTAGAAGCCTGAAAGCTTAACCAGCTACATGCTTCTCCAGGCCAAAGGCTTCTCCAGGCCAAAGGCCTCTCCAGGGCAAATGCCTCTAGTTTCTGGTCCTCACGCCTTATATACCTTTCTGCTTTCTACCACCACTCCCTGGGATTAAAGGCTGCTTTCTGGGATTAAAGGCGTGGATCACCATGCTTGGGTGTATCCTTGAACACATGAATTTCTGCCTCTGGAATGCTAGGATTAAAGGCGTATGCTACCACTGCCTAACCTCTGTTTCATATTGTGGCTGTCCTGTTCTCTGACCCCAGATAAGTTTATTAGCATACACAATATTTTGGGGAACACAATACCCCCACACTCTGCCTCCTGAGTGCTGGGATTAGGTGGGTGCAACCACCACTTGGCAAGTGTTTTTTAAATTTTAAAAATATGGGCTGGCAAGATGATTCAATGGTTAAGAGCACTTGATGCTCTTGCAGAGGACCAGGGTTCAGATCCCAGTGCCCACATGATGGTTTACAACTATCTGTAACTCCAGTTCCAGGGGATCTATGCCCTTCTAACTTCTGCATGCTCCAGGCATGCACATGGTACTCTTTTATATATTCAGACAACACAAACAAATCTTTAATTAAAAGACTAATCAGAACTTGGTGTCATTCAAATTGAATGTTCTTAATTGAAATTTTTTATTGGTGGTAAAAAAAAAACCCATTCACTGAACTGAACAACAGGCACACACCCTTAGTGTTGTGTGTTGTAGTGGCTGCCTCTTCAACCTGTGAAACACAGAGGCAAAGGGAAGAGGCTGTGGTTGACTGACTGGGGCCTGGCAAAGCTGTGCTCAGGGCAGGGAGCTCCCCAGAGTCCAGTCAGAGCCGTATGTCATTCTCTGTAGCAATCCTGTGGGCTGACCCCTCAGCACACTGTCAGGGCACTAATGACCCGAGAAGGTCTGGGTTACGTCACATTGTCTGTCTCCAGGACATGGAACCACGTGACTTCTCAAGGCAACAGTGTGGTATGGCAGATAGGGAAATCAAAGGACCAGGAGAAAAGACAGCTTGCTAGGGATCACAGTTGTAGTTGGTGAAGAGCTAGGACCTAGTCCCTGGTTCTGACACTGTCCCAAGTCCTTCCGGCCCCTCTAGGAGGAGGCGGACCTGCTGCTACTACTTTCAACCAGATGAAACAGGAAAGCCACAATGGACCTGAACCTGGAGGTCAGCTGTTCCTAGAGCCTGGCATGACTCAGGCCTTTGTACCCTCCTGTGCAACCAGGGGAGAGAAAGAAGGGGTGGGATGATGTAGAATATTATTTTAACTATGCAAAGATGTTGTACATTTGTTTATGCTACGGAATATTACTTTAACTGTGTAAAGGAGTGTTACTTTCGTTTATGCTGCATTTGTTTAATTATGTAAAGATGTGTTACATTTGTTTCACCTTGCCTGCCTAAGGCACCTGATTGGTCTAATAAAAAGCTGAATGTCCAATAGCTAGGCAGGGAGGGACAGGTGGGGCTGGCGGGCAGAGAGAATAAATAGGAGGAGCAATCTCTGCTCGAGAGAGAAAAAGAGGAACAAGAGAAGGAGGAGGAAGCAAGAACCTGGGAGGCGCCTGGGGCCAGAAGCCATGAGAAGCCCTGAAAGTAAGATACACAGAAGGAAAGAAAAGTGAAAAGCCCCAAAGGCAAAAGGAAAGAGAAACAGGTTAATTTAAGTTAAGAGACCTGGCCAGAAACGAGCCTAAGCTAAGGCGAGCATTCCTAACTAATAAGAACTCTCTATGTTGTGATTTGGGAGCTGGTTGGTGGCCCAAAAGAAAAAGCCTGGTACAGTGGGAGACAGCTGTCATATGGGCTCCGGGCCAGTCTCCAGCTGCCTGAGGGCCACGTCATCTTTGGGCTCAGTCCTGGTGACACTGGGAAGGAGATGAAAGGGAATGAGGACAGAGGAAGGGGAGAGGGGCTCCCCAACAGGAAGAAGGGGTCCTGACCATTGATGGGAGATGACATTGGAGCTGCCTGACTAGAGAAGGCCCTCAGAGCTGGCTGTTCCCGTCTTCACCCAGAGAAAGGCTCCGTCCCAGATGTTCAAAAACTCACAGTCTATCTACCTAAAGCTTTTTTTAAGCTCATGTATCTATCTAAAGCTTTTAAACTGTGTACTCATTTTACCATAGTTAAAAACTAAATTGAAAGCTTGGCATCGGGACACACCCCAGTAATCCCAGTGCTCAGGAAGCGGAAGAAGAAGGCTCTTAAACTAGAGATCCCTGCAGAGTAAAACCCTGTCTCAAACTGAAAAGTAGAGCTGGGCATGGTGGCGCACATCTTTGATCCCAGCGCTCGGGGACAGAGATAGGCAGATCTCTGAGTTTGAGGCCAGCCTGGTCTCAATGCCCCTGTCTCTGCCTCCTGAGTGGCTGAGGTTACAGGTGTGTGACGCTCGCCCTGCTGGAGTGGATGGTTTTTTATGGTGCACAGCAAGCTGCTAGACAACTCCGGGGTAGAGAAATTTGATATTACCTGTACAATCACTGTGCACAGTTGTTTATTTTTGAGACAAGGTCTTGCTATAAAGCTCAGGCTGAACTTGAGCGTCCACCCCCTGCTCAGACTCCTGAGTGCTGGGATTGCAGGCATGTGCTACCATGTCAAGCTTACTCTTGTTATTTCAAAAGGGCTTTTGGGACTTGGATGCATTATTTGCATTTACCTACTCAGCAATCCCTCTTTTTAAGGTTTTTCTTGAGATGGGGTCTTGCTATATAGTCCTGGCCGGTCCCGGATGGGCTGCAGTTTTCTTGTCTCAGCCCCCAGGGTGCTGAGATTGAGGCTTGTGCCACTGTGCCTGGCAGCAGTCCCTCGTTTATCTTGTATCTTTCTTTAGTCTTCTTTTTTATTTTTATTTAAAATTATTTATTTTTAGCCGGCAGCAGTGACACACACCTTTAATCCCAGCACTCGGGAGGCAGATCCAGGTGGATCCCTGTGAGTTCGAGGCCAGCCTGGGCTAGAGAGCAAGATCCAGGACAGGCACCAAAACTACATGAAGAGGGCTGGAGAGATGGCTCAGAGGTTAAGAGCACCGACTGTTCTTCCAGAGGTCCTGAGTTCAATTCCCAGTAACCACATGGTGGCTCACAACCATCTGTAATGAGATCTGGTGCTCTCTTCTGTGTACATAATAAATAAATAAATCAAAACAACAACAACAAAGCTACATGAAGAAACCCTGTCTTAAAAAAAATAAAAAATAAAACAAAACATAAAATTATTTATTTTTATTTTATGTGCATTGGTGTTTTGCCTGCATGTATGTCTGTGTGAGGGTGTCAGATCCCCTGGAACTGGAGTTACAGACAGTTGTGAGCGGCCATGTGGGTGCCGAGAATTGAACCTGGGTCCTCTGGAAGAGCAGTCACCTCTCATAACTGCTGAGCCATCTCTCCAGCCCCCTTTCTTTATTCTTCTGAGTCGAGTTTTCCTTCTTCAGGTGCCACTTGTGTGCCTAGTGCCCACAGAGGCCAGGAGAGGGCAGCAGATCCCCTGGAACTGGAGTTGCAGAGGGTTATGAGGGTGCTGGGATCTGCACCCGGGTCCTCTGCAGGAGCAACAAGTGCTCTTAACTGCTGAGCCTGGTGTGTGCAGTATCCATGGAGGCCAGAAGAGGGCATCGGATCCCTGGAACTGGAGTTACAGACAGTTATGAGCCACTCTGTGGATGCTGGGAATTGAACCTGGGCCCTCTGAAAAAGCAGCCAGTGCTCTTAACAGCTGAGCCATCTCTCCAGCCCTAACAAGAAATGTTTTTCATTTTATTTTTTCTTTATTTCTTCAGTTCTCTCATTACCTACAAATACAAACATACATGAATATATTTTCATAAATATGCATATATATTTAAACTTCTTTCTGTGTGCATTTGTGTGTGCACACATAGGTGGGTGAGTGTGTGAGTGTGTGTGTGTGTGTGTGTGTGTGTGTGTGTGTGTGTGTGTGTGAGAGAGAGAGAGAGAGAGAGAGAGAGAGAGAGAGAGAGAGAGCGCATGTATATACTGCCGGAGGATTGAACCTAGAGCCTTTGAACGCTAAATGCATGCTCTACCACTTAAGTTTTATTTTGAAATAATTTTAGTTCTCAGAATCGTATGGTTTAAATAATACGGATTCCTCTCAGGTTTGATAGGGAGCTGCACAGAGGTGGATTTCAGGTGAAATATCCTTTGGTAATAACGCCCCTGCAGTGGGAGAAGCTGGGGTAAGAGATCCAACAGCAGCCCGAGAACACAGCAATCCCTGTCACAGACTCTAGAGAGAGGATCTCTGAGGTGAGAGGGGAAGCGTCTCTGTGTACAGCACCAGGGGCCTCTGGGTTTAAAGGATCTGTGAGGGTACTAGGTAGGAGGTAATGCCTTAATTGGGAAAGCTAATCTTTTTGGCCCACACTACCTCGGGACTGCTGCATGCTGGGAGTTTAGCAGTTCAGGGAAAGTAGCAGATGGCTCTAAGATGGGCTGATTGTCTCTACAGGGGCGGCATAGTTTCATTTCACATCAGCATCTCAGGTAACCATGGAATATCCACAACTAAGTGAGAAAGAGATTGAGATTGGTTAGCACATAACAGCGTGTATCAGCTGAACACACTTGCACACACACACACACACACACACACACACACACACACACACACAGAACCATGTGTTTTATGAAGATGAAGGGTAAAGAAGGAACTTGGAGCTGGGCGGTGGTGGCGCACGCCTTTAATCCCAGCACTCGGGAGGCAGAGGCAGGCGGATCTCTGTGAGTTCGAGGCCAGCCTGGTCTACAGAGCGAGATCCAGGAAAGGCGCAAAGCTACACAAAGAAACTCTGTCTCAAAAAAAAAAAAAAAAAAAAAAAAGGAAGAAACTTGGAAAGGCTTGTAGGCTGCTCATAAACTGGGGCAGATAATGGAGCCTTCCCAATCGATCTCAACGCAATCTTTGCGCCACCACGCCTGGCCCACGGTCATTCTTAGATACGATATGACATACATAGGGTTAAACAGGAGAATGTCCTTACTATGACCTGTCTTCTCTTAAAACTATTGAAGTTTTTACCTTGTTTTGTTTGTGCATTTCTCTAGTTCTTTAAAATGTCTTTCTTTTCTCACATTTATTTATTGTCTTCTTTAGAGTTACTCTTGCTGTGATAGAACGCCACTGACCAAAACCAGCTTGGCAACTTAACAGTGCCACAGCGGAGTCCATCACTGAGGAAGTCTGTCAGGACAGGAACTCAAACAGGGCAGGAACCTGGAGGCAGGAGACGGTACAGGGGCCGTGGAGGGGTGCTGCTTTTATTGGCTTGCTCTCCATGGCTTGCTCAGTCTGCTTTCTTATAGAACCCAGGACCACCAGCCCACAATGGCCTGGACCCTTCACAACTTAAGAAAATGTCCCACAGGCCAATCTGGTGGAGACTTTCCTCAACTGATGTCTCTTCCTAAAGAAATCTAGCCTATACGTTTATTTAATGTGAGGAATGCATATGTCACAGGGCAGACAGGGGTCAGAGGTCACCCTGTAGAACACAGACAGAAGTCAGAGGACACCCTGCAGGGCACAGACAGAGGTCAGAGAACAGCCTGCAGGGCACAGACAGAGGTCAGAGGTCACCCTGCTGGGCACAGACAGAGGTCAGAGGTCACCCTGCAGAGCCCAGACAGAGGTCAGAGGTCACCCTGAAGGGCACAGACAGAGGTCAGAGAACAGCCTGCAGGGCACAGACAGAGGTCAGAGAACAGCCTGCAGGGCACAGACAGAGGTCAGGGGTCACACTGCAGGGCACAGACAGAGGCCAGAGGTCACCCTGAAGGACACAGAGGTCAGAGGTCACCCTGCAGGGCACAGACAGAGGTCAGAGGTCACCCTGCAGGGCCCAGACAGAGGTCAGAGGTCAGCCTGCATGAGTCAGGTGTCTCCTCGCACCGTGTGGATTGAACTCAGGTCATCAGGCTTAGCAGCAATCACCCTTACCTGCTGAGCCATCCTGTGGCCCTGCCCGCTCTTTCTTTTACTTTTTGAGACAGGGTCTCATTAGCTGACAGCATTGATGCCTCCCAATCCTCCCGCCTTCAGCACCTAAGTGCTGGATTAGCGGTGTGCATCTGGTTGCTGGGAAAGTTTAATCCCCTGTGTAAAGTGTTTAACCCCACTAGGCTGATGAGATGGGGGCCATTAGTAAGAGATCAGAGTGAAATAACAGTGTCAGGTTTACACGGGGCCTGGAACTCACTGTGTAGCTGTGGTGGTTTGAAAGAAAATGGCTCCCAGAGGGAGGGGCACTACTAGGAGGTGTGGCCTTGTTGGAGTGGGTGTGGCCTCGTTGAAGGAAGTGTGTCACTCTGGGGGTGGGCTTTGAGGTCTCCTATGCTCAAGCTACTCCCAGTGTCACAGTCTACCTCCTGTTGCCTGCAGATCAACCTGTATCAGCAGCTTCTCCAGCATCACCCTGCCCGCAGCCACGATGCTCCTCACCACGATGGTAATGGACTCAACCTCCAAAGCTGTAAGGCACCACCTCAGTTAAATGTTTTCCTTTACAAGAGATGCCGTGGTCATGGAGTCTCTTTACAGCAATAAAACCCTAACTAAGACAGTAGTCCAGGTTGGCCTTGAACTCCTGGCAATCCTTCTGCCTCAACTTCCAGACTGCTGGGATTACACGTATAAGCCACCACACAGATGCCAGTGGCTCTCTAAGAAGATGGCAGAGGGTGTGGAGACATGGCAGTTAAGAGCACTGGTTGCTCTTCCAGAGGACCTGGGTTCAATTCCCAGCACCCACATAGCAGCTCACAGCTGTCTGTAATTCCAGTTCCAGGGGATCCGACACCCTCATACGGACATGCATGCAGGCCGAAAACCAATGCACATAAAATTTTTTTAAAAAAATTAAAAAAAAAAAAACCAAGGCCGGGCGTTGGTGGCGCACGCCTTTAATCCCAGCACTCGGGAGGCAGAGGCAGGCGGATCTCTGTGAGTTCGAGGCCAGCCTGGGCTACCAAGTGAGCTCCAGGAAAGACACAAAGCTACACAGAGAAACCCTGTCTCGAAAAAAAAAAAAAAAAAAACCAAGAAGATGGCAGAAACTGGGCTTGGGGACACAGACCTGTAATCTCCACACTCAGGAGCAGAGCCAGGAGGATTGCCACGAGCTCAAGGCTGCCAGGACTACAGAGTGAGACCCTGTTTCAAAAAAAAAAAAAAAAAAGGACTGTTTCAGTGCCGCCCCCATCATCTCTCAATGACATTATCAGGACATCCTGGGGAGCACTGTGACACTCACTAATCTCAGCACCGTGGGTCTGAGGCAAAGGCTGCAAGGTCAGCCTGAGCTACATAACCAGACCCCATCTCAAAACAATACCACTTACCCCAGTTGAAAAGATTAATGGGGAGACCTACTTGACATATAGTGAATGACCCCCTACTTGTCTGCCTGCCACATTCTGACCTCCCCACTTTGCTCTGAAGCCATAATAGATGTGTGAACTGAAAATCTGGCCAAGCCACTGTCCTATTATTGAGAGCATTTCACCAGCCCCTCATCATCCCCAGGATAAAGTGTATATATACTTCGTAGCAAGACACCCCTGCACCCTATATCCACACCCACACAATTCAACCTACAAAAAGACACTACAACTCACTAAGGTGCCAACAGGCCTCTGCCTGGAGTA
This sequence comes from Peromyscus melanophrys, assembly GCA_902168415.1. Lineage (NCBI taxonomy): Eukaryota > Metazoa > Chordata > Mammalia > Rodentia > Cricetidae > Peromyscus > Peromyscus melanophrys. The sequence continues at coordinate 3,928 of CABHPR010123980.1, read as the reverse complement.
AGAGATGTCTTTTCAAGGTGTCCAGAGGCTGTTGTGTGTCCCCCTAGTGCTAGCCTAATGGACTGGCTCCTAAGAAGGTTATCAATGTAAATGAAACAGTAAAAGAAAGTCTTTTCAACTAAGCTGAAAACTAGATAGCGACATAAGGGAGAGACGAGTCTTGACCTCCTCCACATATCATATGGAAAAATGAATTTGCTTGTATCAGACATCCAAACACAGTGATACAACGTCTTCAATTACAGACCAAAACATAGGAGGGAAATATAAAGTAGGCAAAACTTTCTTTAATCCAAAAGCATGTTCCAAGCCAGGCCTGAAGGTACAGGCAGGTAATTCTAGCTACTCAGGATTCTAAAAGAGAGGATCACCAGTTCAAAACCTGCCTGGACTATAAAGCGAGCTCAAGGCCAGCTTAAATAACCCAGTGAGACCCTGTCTCAAAGAAGGAAAGAAAAAAACATTTTTAGGCCTGGAGAGATGAATAAGGTACTTGCTACATAAGCTTGAAGACTAGAATCCCATCCTCAAAACCCATGTAAAAATCCAGGTGTGGCAGGGCAGTGGGGGCTCATGCCTTTAATCCCAGAACTTGGAAAGCAAAAGCAGTTGGATCTCTGTGAATTGGAGGCCAACCTGGTCTACATAGTGAGTTACAGAACAGCCAGGGCTATATAGTGAGACCCTGTCTCAAAAAAAATTTTTTTTTAATGTAAAAATTCAGGTGCATGCACTTGAAATTCCAGTACTGGAGAGGCAAAGAGGAAGTCCCTGGAACTTATTGACCAGTTAGCCCAGCCTACTTGGTGAGCCAGAAGCCAGTGGCAGACTCTGCCTCAAAAACTCAAATGGCAAGATGTGGATATCTCTCTCTCTCTCTCTCTCTCTCTCTCTCTCTCTCTCTCTCTCTCTGGTTTTTCAAGACAGGGTTTCTCTGTGTAAGCCCTGGCTGTCCCAGAACTCTCTCTGTAGCCCAGGCTGGCCTCGAATTCCTGAGTGCTGGGATTAAGGGCATGTTGAGGGGGTTCCTGCAGGTGTCATTCAGGGAAGAGAACCGCTCGACAAGATGAGAATGAAAACTCGGTACTGATTGACTTTGTCAACCTGGATCAGACTTCAGGGAGTCCAATGCCAGGCAGTTCATTGTCAGCCTATTTAAAACACAGTACAATTTGGGGAAAGGTTTCCAGGCAACAATCAGTCCAATTCTAGATGCACAATAAAGCTTAAGGTGTGACTACATAGACTCCTTTACACTGTGCATGGGACATGAGGGTGGGTTCTGTAGCTCAAGGCCTAGAATCTAGTGTGGTCTCTGACTGACAGCATAGAGGTCACAGGCCATGAAGTACTTGTGACATCTCCCCTAAGGATGGGTAACGGTCTAGGGAGGGAAGAGTCTGGGATAATCTTCCCTAAGGATGGGTAACTGTCTAGGGAGGGAAGAGTCTGGGATAATCATTCTGGTGAATTAGAGTGAGGTCTGCCTCTATAGCAAAAGGTGGGTAAGGTCTGCCTCCACAGATAGCATAAAGGTCACCAGGTCATTAACAAAATCCACTCTCAGCTTTCTGGATGGAATTTAATTTTTGTTTTTGTTTGTTTGTTTTGTCTTGTTTGGTTTTTTTTTTTTTTTTTTTTTTTTGGTTTTTTTCAGGACAGGGTTTGTCTGTGTAGCTTTAGAGCCTGTCCTGGAACTCTGTAGCTCTGTAGACCAGGCTGGCCTTGAACACACAGAGATCTGCCTTCCTTTGCCTCCCAAGTGCTGGAACTAAAGGTGTGCGCCACCGCCGCCCGGCTGGGTATTTGATTTTTACCTCCTCCATTGAGAAGACACCCCTTTGTGATTAACATTCCTGGCACACACACATATACATGAACACATAAGGGCACACACACAAACACCCTCCCCCACATATGTACACACCTATTTTAAGGGATAAGGGTGTGGCTAAATGATAGAGTACTTGCCTAGCAGGCACAGAGCCCAACACCAAACCCAGCATGATCCAGAGGAGAGAGGCAGGAAGTGAGCCAGGCATAGTGAGTGCCAGTAAACCCATACTCCAGTGGAGGTAAGGAGAATCATGAGTTCAAGACCATCCCGGGCTAGGTGAGACCCTGGAGAGACAGACAGACAGCCGACAGACAGACGGATGGACGGAGAAAGAGAAAGATAACATGAATGAGCAGAGACTCAAAGCCAAGCCGTAGGTTGCCATGGACTTTAAAAGAAATAGTGTAACTGCTTTGCAAAATAATTTGACAGCTTCGTGTAGGTGCAGAGAAGGACTAGCTAGCTTCCGCAGGTCTGCTGGTGCGAGCCTGTAATTAGAATTACGGGGAGTATTTGGGAGGCTGTACGACGCTAACCAGGTTAAGGTCAGCCTGAGTGAATTTAAGTTCAGCCTAGACAGCTCAGTGATACCCGGTCTCATAATAAAAAGTTAAAGGGGGGGGGTTGCTAATAGCTCAGTGACAGAGCATCTACGCATGTGCGGTGCCCACCTTTAGCCTTCAATGCTGCAACAGAAAACAAATCCCCCCCCCCATGAGCCAGCCCACCCACTTCTAGGTACTTTCCCAAAAGAAATGAAAACAGGTGCATACAATGAGTTTTAAAGACATATGAAAGTCTTTCTTAATCACAGTATCCCCGGCTGGAAAGAGCCCAAATATCTCACTTAGGGGCTCGGAGAGGATGCCTCAACACTGGCCTGGGGTGCTTAAATGGGTAAGAGTGTGCGGTGTCTCCATGCAGAGGAAAATCCCGGTGACAGAGGAGACACCATAGAGACACTCTCCAGCAAGGACTAGAGATTGTATGTTGCCTCGGAGGCCGTTTTGAGTCCAGCGCTGACTCCTTCCCGAGCAAAGGTTGATCATCTCTGACGGTTTCCAGCTCTGCCCCTCCCAGCTTTAATGTGATCCAGGCATCTAACCTACACTGCCTGCTTCCTAGGTACCCCACTCAAGCCTGCTTGCTTTAACTAAGCAAACCAATTAGAAGTTGCCTTGGGGTGTCTTCTTGGCTCTGGTCAAGGCCTACCTGTCTGTCTCCTGGTTGAGGACAGTGAAGGGGGAGGGTCCAGCCACCCCTGCCTTCCCTGGGGTCTATAATACACCACCCGTATTCATTGTGTTTCGTTGGGTCCCTGCTCTGCAGCTCACATGCCTACCACACCTGACCGAGTGTTTTAAGGGGAAGGGGGCCAGGTTTCTTCTAGAGAGGGCTGTCTTTCTAGGAATAATTTAGACACCAGTAAGAGAAGAGCCACAAGGGCACTTGCCAGTGTGAACAAATTTCCTGTGATGGGGACGTGTGGTCATAGGTCACACACCTAGGCAGCTGGCTGCCCTCCACTGTCATGTGTAAACATTAAGTCCAAGTCTGGGGCTCTACGAGGCCAAGGCCAGGTATGTAACCTCTGTCCAGTGACAGACCTCAACCCAGAGTCAGAAGAGAATACAATCGTCTGTTGTGTTCAGCCACTGGGGTGGATTTCAGAGCTATTGTGCTCCGTGAAGAGAGCCAGGCACAAACAACACTGGCTGACCACTTCTGTTTAGAGGACATTCTGGGAATGACAGGGGACAGTAATAGAAACCAGAGCAATGGATGTCTGAACAGTGGAAGAAGTCGAAAGGCTGGAAAGAGGACAAGAGGGAGCTTTGCAGGGGAATGAAAACGTGTTTCTTGAACTGAGGCATTTGTCAAAAGCCTCAGGTCTCAGACAATATGAGCAATTTCTGGCATTTATTGTATGTAAATAATATCTCGATACATTAGCTCTTTAGTTTCCTTTGCTTTTTGCTTGTTTTTTTTGTTTGTTTGATTGATTGGTTGATTGATTGATTGATTTTTAATGTGAACACTGTTGTGGATCACGAAAGGAGCACAGGCAGGTCACTGTCCAGACCTTACAAA